>CANXYI010381436.1:0-13922 GCA_948208565.1 Hura crepitans | reverse complement strand
AATTAAGGTTGGGAGGAGCAAAAAAATAAAAAAAATAAGGGGAGAGAACCAAAAAATGGCATCAAATTTTAGGGTTGTTTTGGGAGAGAAGATGTTGGCATACACATGTGACACTCTCACATGTGTGGGCCCATTTATATGGGTGGTTGGATGGCTCATATCGGAAAACATGGTGATCCAACTGTCTGTTTTCTCTTAGTTTTCTTTTAAACATAAAAAATTCATAGAAATTTCTCTAGACCTCTAAAAATACTCATTTCAATTTTAAAAATCCTTGATTAATGTAATTAAGGCCCTCGTAAAATTCAATGTCAAAATTCCAATATCAACTTTAGGTCACTATTCACTAGCTAGAATAAAATATTCAGAAAAATATCAAATGACCTTAAAAAATTACAATTCCTTCACCATCACATAGATTGGAATTTTTGAGGTTTAAGGTAGGGTATTTTTGGGTCCGTTTAGGCACAGTCCAAGGCTATCCTGACGAAATCTTATTTTATGACACTATTCACTAGTTCTTAACTCGAAATGATTTATTGGTTCTACTAAAATTTTAAATTCTTTTATTTTGCCCATTTTCTAGCCCATTAAAGTTTGATAACCAATAAGCCCTTTTCTGGCCTTATGAAAGGCCTGACCTATCGAGAAAACTGTTTATGCCAAAAAGGTAATGTTTATGAAACTTAAACTTATAGGTGTTAACTGCCAATACTAATAAGACAACAAACCAAACTAGATAATAAGACCATATAATGCCTAAAAGGCTTAAGATATTGACCAAAGGCCTAAGATAATTGCACCCAAAGGTGCCTAATATAATTACACCTATAGACACCTAAGATAATTGCACCCGAAGCTACCTAGCAACTGCTCTATATTCCTAAGTTAATCAATCAACCTATCTAACCTAGGTTGTCTAAAGCATAGGCATTTTTAGTCATTATTCATTATATGATCAAATCAATTATGTTATATAAACAAATTTATCATAATTACCTAGATACTACAATATTATACACATTTGCGCATATTGTCTCATAAAGGTTTTTTATCCTTGTGGAACTCAAACCACATCCAAGATGTAAGAAAAGTTTAAATCCATTTGGCTAAACAAAAAATACACACTCTTTATCTGTATCATCCCATAAGCAAGCTCAATTCCATATTACACATGATAAATATATCATTCTCACTTTATATCATGCCAGCCATCATCATAACCATAAGTTATGCATTATGCAAATCATACATATACATGCACTTAAGTCAATAACCTAATACTCATGCCATTACACATAAACTTAAAAATTTTGTAGTTAAGCTCTTGAAAGTTTCACCCATAACTCAGACAACTTTGCAAAACATCAAAACACATCCTTATGCTTAAAATCCTCTACCATATATCTTTAGATAACACTCATCATTCCTTATAGCATAAATGGACCATAACACACATATATTCACCTTGCAAAATTTTAGCCAAGACACTCAATAGGTATAATTCAATCCAATCATGCACAATTCACTTTAAAAACATAACATTTACGCATAAACATTATTCATACATCATAACATATTAATTATACACATTATGCATTAATTTCATAATATCTTAACATCACAAATGCCACCTAAAGTTAATGTCCAAGCATATTTTATGTTGTATTTACATGCCAAAAATTGAGATACACTATAATGATGTGATTACACCTTCTCCTCACCCTTCAAACTGCTCGATCTCTCTTTTTCTACATACATAATTAGAATCTCATTTTAGAAAATTTGTAATAACTCTAATATAGCTCCAAAAATAAAAACAACCATATATACATGTTGTTAGGCACCATAGAGTCTTGGAAAAATATCAAACCCGAATAAAAAAGCCTAAAAAAATTAGATTACTATTTATCCATACCTTAAAAGTCAAATTTGTCTTGATTAAAAGCTTCCCAAAGGCTTTTAGCACCATATACTCTGATAATCCATGATAACTTGATGTTTAATAGTCATAAATTGGGGTTAATTTGGTGTAAGAGGAAGAAAAATAGAGGAATTAGCTCTTAAGGGTGGCATCAATTTAAGGTTAAAGAAGGGAGAGAGATGGCTAATGGGAATAGTGAAATTGATTAAGAATTGACCTTATTTTAGGTTTTAAAATAAATGGCTAGAATTTAATGATCCTAAGAATAATGGTCTTTAAAATTCCCTTCTTTAAAAACCTCTTCTAAATCCATTCTCCATCATTTTAACCTTATTTATTCCTCTTTAAAACCTAATTAACTTTTATACTCTTATCCTTGAACCTCATAAAAATTTTCATTCAAAAAGGTCAAAAACATGGTAAAAATGTAATTAAATAACTTACCCCAATTTAGCAAAAATACTTTCTGACATTTAGCAATTCTAATTTTAGTGCCAATAGACTATTTGGAATTTTTATGTGTGAGGTTATATTGATCTCGAATTAAAAATATTTTGCTTTTTAGACCATCCAAATGACTTCAAATTGACACAAATTTTGTTTATAATTAATACCTCCATTTGGTCTAACTAGTCTAACTCTAGTTTTGAGAAATACTATTCATCACAGAAAGTACTATTCATAAAAGTCAGGATTTTTGGGATATTACAATGGATGTTAGAACTCCATGCAGTCTGATAATTTCATCAATGTATAGTTGTGCCAATTTTTCTAAGTAGTAATCCATCCTTGTTGAAATGAAATATGCTATCTTAATTAGTATACCCATGATTACCCATATCACATCACATTTGCTTTAGGTAAAGGGTAACCCAGTGATGAAATCCATGGTGACTCATTCCTATTTCCTTACTCATATTGTGATAGGGTCTAACAATCTAGAAGGAACTTCGTGTTTGGCTTTCACTTCTTGGTAGGTAAGGCATCTAGTCATGTATTTTGCTATGTCCCTCTTCATTCTTGGTGGTCAATAATAATTGTTTAAATCTTGATACATCTTTATGCTCTTTGAATGTATAACATATGGAGCATTATATGTTTCCTACAATATCTATCTCTTCAAGTCTTTTTTATCATGTACACATAACCTATCATTGTAATATAGTCATCCATCTACTTTGATCTCATGCTCAGTTGGCTTACCCACTTTGATTGGGTAGATAATGTGGTATAAATATCTATCTATTTATTGTGCTTCCTTTATTTATTACATATGGCTATGTTTCGCCTATAGTTCAACTAATAAAGCTCCCTTTTACTTACACTATAATTTGACATTCATAACTTTTTTGTTACATAAAAGCTTCTAGCTTAAAGCATCTACCACCATGTTTGCCTTGCTAGGATGGAAATTGATCAGGCAATCATAATCTTTAAATAGCTTTATCCATCTTCATTGCCTCAAGTTTAATTCCTTTAGGGTAGGCAAATATTTAAAGATTTTATGGTCTACAAAATCCATGTCATAGATAGGATAGTTCCTTTTGTGTGACTTTAGCTATCTAGAAGCATAAGCCATTATATTCTCATCTCATATTAGTACAAACCCAAGTCTATTATTTAAAGCATCACTGTAAATGACAAACTCTTTCTTAGGTTCTAGTTGTGTGATTATTGGAGCTTTAATCAACATAGCTTTTAGCACATCAAAACTCTTACGACATTTTTTATCTAGAAAAATTTCACATATTTTCTCAATAGATGTGTCATGTGAGTTGCAATCATAGAAAATCCCTTGACAAAAAATTTATAGTATCCATCTAATCCCAAGAAGCTTCGAATTTTAGTCACATTCCTTAGGGGTTTCCATTCAATCAAGGCTTTATTCTTACTAGGATCCACTTTAATTCCTTTAGCTGACACAATGTGTCTTAGAAATGACACTTCATTAAGTCAAAATTCACATTTAACTTAACTTAGCATACAATTATTTCTCTCTTAGTGTTTGCAATACTAGCTTAAGGTGTTATTTATTTTCCTCCCTAGTCTTAGAGTACACTAGAATGTCATCTATGAATAACACTATGAACAGATCCATGTAAAGTTAAAAATATTCAATTTGTCAGGTTTATAAATATTATAAAAGCATTTGTTAGCTCAAATGGCATCACTAAAAATTCATAATGTTCATACTTGGTGTGAATTAGCTCTCTTTGGAATGTTAGAATCCATTATTTAGAGCTAATGTTACTTGAATCTGAAGTCAATTTTTGTGAGAACATTAGATCTTTTTAGCTAATCAAACAGGTTATCTGTTCTCAGGCAATGGATATTTGTTCTTGATAGTCACCCTATTAAGTTATTTGTAATATGTACATAGTTGTAATAAGTTATCTTTCTTCTTTACAAACACCACTAGTGCTCTTGAAGGTGAGACACTAGGTCTAATAAACCTTTTATCCTATAGTTCCTATATTAGTGCCTTAAATTCTTTTAATTCTATAGGTACCATCTATAGAGAGGTATTGATATAGGTCATATGCCTAGATATACATCAATGGCAAACTCTACCTTACGCTCTAGTTCCTGCACTAGTAATTTATCTAGAAAAACATCAGTGAACTCAATTATTATTAGTATCTAGTTGACATCAAGTCCTATTTATTTAATATCAATTATATGTGCCAAGTAAGCTTAAAAACTTTTCTAAATCAACTTCCTTGCTACTGTTACTAAAATGACATTAGATAAGAAATTGGTTCCTTCACCCAGTATGATAATTTCCTCTCCTTCTACTGTATGGATAGTTAGTCTATCCTATCTGTAGTCTACTATGGCATGGTTTCTAGATATCCAGTTAATTCCAAAAATAACATTAAATTTATTGAAGGGTAGCTCAATTAAGCTAACAAGAAAGGTGTATCCCTAAATAGATCATAAACAATGTTGATATCCCCGATTCATTATTATATGTTGCTTTACCAGGTTATTAACTAGGGTTTCAATATCTAAATGCATTGATTGAAAGCCCCAAATCTTATGCTGCTATAGTTCATATGTAAGAGTGTGTGGATTTTAGATCTATTAGTGTTAAAAAAGAGAACTCAAAGAAATGAAAAGTACCAATTATCATATTATGATACTCTATCTCTTCTCTAGATCTGATTGCAAACTAGCAAGTTGGAGATCTTGACTTAGTCCTTTGGTTGCTCTCTGCTCAGGGCCTCTGTTTAGTACTTGCTTCCTCATCTTTACTCTCCTTTTGACTCCTAGCTATAATGGGTGAAGAAGCTTAGAGTCTAGACAAATCATCGATGTCTGGTCTCATCGGGCACTCTTTCTAATAGTGACCTTTAGAGCCACATTTGTAACACGCTCTTATAATTGATCCTGCCATATATACCATATACTAGCAATTCTCTCCTAACTGTGGAGGCTAGAGCACTAGTGGTCTACATTTGCTATTGTCTGAATCTAGATTGCCCCACTATGTTTGATCTCTGCATAAGTGATATCTTTTATGCTGTTAAATTTCTAGGGCCACCTTTCTAGCTTTTACTGAGCTTAAGTGCTGAGCTGGCTTGCCCCACTATGAAAGACCTTTTCTTCTATAAGTTATCTTATCTTTCTTTCAATATGTCCTCTATAGTATATGCCACTATAATTGGGGCAAAAAACTCTAAAATTTGGTTCACTACTACTTATAATATAATATATGTGTCTAGGCCTTTCCCGAACCATTTAAACCTTTTTTCTTCTTTAATCACTTAGGTTGTTACATATCTGCTAAATTAGGTGAACTCTTTTTTATACTCTGATATTGGTCTGCCCCTATGCTTTAAATCCAAGAATTGTTGCCTTCTCTTTTTCAGGTAGTCTTTAATAATATATCTCTTTTTTAATCCTTAAAGAAAAGATCCATTTAATCTTTGTTATTGGTCGCCTCACTAAAATAGTCAGCCACCAACAAAACCCTTCTTCTTGTAATAAGGATATGGCATAGATCAAGCACTCTTTAGCAATGCATTTTAGCTTCTTCAATATTATTTCCATTCTTTCCAGCCAATACTCTATAATGGTTGAGTCATCTCTGTCAAAACCCGTAAAGACAACTGCCTCCATCTTTTTCACACATTCTAGATATGTTTTTTGAAGAGCTAAAGGTACTGGTGATTATTGTAGTGCTAGTGGTGGAGAATGAGTAACTACTACTGCAACTTGCTTAAACACTTATACCATCTACTATACTAAAGCCTATTATACTTGCACTAATTATGTAGATTGCATGGGTGGTGTTGACTGTGTAGGGATAGGTTGCACTGTATCACTAAGTGTAGGAGCTATTGAGCTTATTGGCTTATGTACTATAGTAGAGGCATGACTCTCTACCTCCTCAGCACTAGTGGGTGACCTCTAATCACTTATCTTTGATCTATATCAAGAAATAATTATTAGCCTCAAGTAGTGCAGTGTTTGTGTGATATACATACATGTACAAACCCTATGGTGCTTATATCTAGCTTAAGGATGCCTAAATTGGGATTTGATACAACCTAATGTTACACCCCTCACTTAACTTAGTAGTTAAATTTGAATGATAGATGGCGTATTGTGTCACCTCTTACCCGTACCATTGCTAGTCTGAGTAAGAAATGACACATTAAATTATTTAACCATTACTTATCAATTTTCTCTCTCATTTACTTACATCATGAGCATCAAGGGTCTATGGATAGTTTTCATACCAATATCATTCATCTGCCACCATGTTTACCTTGCTAAGATGGTAATCGATAAGGTAATCATAGTCTTTAATTAGCTTTATCCATCTCTATTGCCTTAAGTTTAATTCCTTATGGGTAGCTAGATATGTGAGGCTTTTATGGTCTATATAAACATAATATTTTTCACCATATAAGTGATGCCTCTATATTATGAAGTCAAAGACAATTGCTACTAACTTTATGTTATGTGTAAGATAGTTTCTTTTATGCAGCTTCAGCTATTTGGAACCATAAGCCACTACTTTCTTATCTTTCATTAGTACATAGCTAAACCTGTTATATAAAGTATCATGATAAATGACAAACTCTTTTTTATGGTTTGGCTGTGCAAGTATTAGAGCTTCTATCAACAAAGCTTTTAGTTTGTCAAAACTCTCTTGACATTTTTTATCCTAGACAAATTTCACATCTTTTCTCAATAAACATGTCATGGGAGCTGCAATCATGGAAAATCCTCTAACAAAGCACCCATAGTATCTAGCTAATCCCAAAAAGATTCTAAATTTTGTCACATTCCTTAGGGGTTTCTATTACAACATGACTTTAATCTTACTAAGATCTAATCTAATTCCATTAGCTAAAACTGTCTGTCCTAGAAATGCCATCTTACTAAGCTGGAATTCACATTTACTTAACTTGGCATATAGTTGTTTCATATTTATTAAAATGACACCTTCACTATCATGTAGATTGGAATTTTTGATGTTCAAGGTATGGTATTTTTGGGTCCATCTAGGCATATCCTGACGCTATCCTAGTATATTCTCATTTTATCTCACTATTCACTAGTTCTTGACCCAAAATGATTTATTGGTTCTACTAAAATTTTAAATTCTTTCATTTTGTCCATTTTCTAGCCTATCAAAGTTTGATGACCAATATGCCCCTTTTTGGCTTGATGAAAGTGCCCCGACTCATTGGGAACACTATTCATTCTAAGAAGGTACTATTTATGTAACTTAAACTTATAGGCGTTACATGCCAATACTTATAAGACAATAAACCAAACTAGATAATAAGAGCATATAATACCTAAAAGCTTACGATATTGACCAAAGGCCTAAGATAATTGCACCTGAAGGTGCCCAATATAATTACACCTAAAGGCACCTAAGATAATTGCACCCGAAGCTACCTAGCAGCTGCTCTATATTCCCTAATTAATCAATTAACCTATCTAACCTAGGTTGTCTAAAGTATAGGCATTTTTAGTCATTATTTATCATATGATATAATCAATTCTATTATATACACACATTTATCACAATTACCTAGATATTCCAATATTATACACATTTGCATATATTGTCTCATAAAAGATTATTATGCTTGTGGAACTCAAACCACGTCCATGATTTAAGAGAAGTTTAATGCCATTTGGCTAAACCAAAAATATACACTCCTTATGAGTATCATCCCATAAGCAAGCTTAATTCTATATTACACAAAATAAATATATCATTCACACTTTATATCATGCTAGTCAACATCACAACCATAAGTTATGTATTATGCAAGTCATTCATATGCATGAACTAGGTAATAATAAACACCACCAAAGGCTCATGCAATTACACACAAACTTAAAAATTTGGTAGTTCAACTCTTGAAAGTTTTAGCCACAACTCACACAACTTTGCAAAAACATGAAAATGCATCCTTATGCTTAAAATCATCAACCATATATCTTTAAATAACACTTATCATTCCTCATAGCATAAATGGACCATAACACGCAAACATTCACCTTGCAAAATTTTAGCCAACACACTCAATAGGTATAATTCAATCCAATCATAAATAATTCACTTCAAAAACATAACATTTACACATATGCATTATTCATACACTATAACATATTAATTATACATATTATGCATTAATTACATAACATCCTAACATCACAAATGCCACTTAAAGTTAATGTCCAAGCATATTTTATGTTGTATTCACATACCAAAAATTGAGATACATTGTAACAATGTGATTACACCTTCTTTTTGCCCTTCGAACTACTTGATCTCTCTTTTTCTACATACACAGTTACAATCTAATTTTAGAAAATCTGTAATAACTTTAATATAGCTCCAAAAATGAAAATAACAATATATACATGTTGTTAGTAATATAGCTCTAAAAATAAAAACAACCATATATACATGTTGTTAGGCACCATAAAGTCTGGGAAAAATATCAAACCCAAATAAAAATACCCGAACCAAAATTAGGTTACTATTTATCCATACCTTGAAATTCAAATTTCTCTTAATTAAAAGCTTCCCTAAGGCTTTTAGCACTATATACTCTGATAATCCTTGATAACTTGATGTTTAATAATCATAAATTAGGGTTAGTTTGGTGTTAAAGGAAGAAAAGTAGAGGAATTAGCTCTTAAAGGTGGCATCAATTCAAGGTTAAAGAAGGGGGAGAGGTGGCTAATGGGAATAGTGAAATTGATTAAGAATTAACCCTTTTTTTAGGTTCTAAAATGAATGGCTAGAATTTAATGAACCCAAGATCAATGGTCCTTAAAATTCCCTTCTTTAAAAACCACTTTTATATTTATTCTCCATCATTTTAACCTTATTTATCTCCATTGAAAAACCTAATTAACTTTTAAACTCTTATCCTTGAACCTCATAAAAATTTGCATTCAAAAAGGTAAAAAACACGATTAATATGTAATTAAATAACTTAGCCCGATTCAGTAGAAATACCTTTTGACATTTAAAAATTCTAATTCTAGTGCTAATAAACTATTTGGAATTTTTAGCTATGAGGTTGTATTGATCTTGAATTATTTTGAGCAAAAATTGAATTATTTTCTAGTTTAGCTTTGCTAATGGCACATTCATAAAGCACTAAATTAAAATCTTCTTTTGCATTTTTGACCATCCAAATGACTTCAAATTGACACAAAAATTTGCCCAAATTTTGTTTACAATTAATAGCTCCCTTTAGTTTAACTAGTCTGATTCTAGTTTTGAGAAATACTATTCATCATAGGAAGTACTATTCATAAAAGTCAAGATTTTTGGGACATTACAATGGATGTTGAAACTCCATAGAGTCTAATAATTTCATTAATGTATAGTTGTTCTAGTTTTTCTGGGGAGTAATCCATCCTTATTGAAATAAAATATGCTATCCTAATCAATCTATCCATGATTACCCATATCGCATCACATTTGCTTTAGGTCATGGGTAACCCAGTGATGAAATCCATAGTGACTCATTCCTATTTCCATTCTGGTATTATGATAGCATGTAACAATCTAGAAGGAATTTGGTGTTTAGGTTTCAGTTGCTGGTAGGTAAGGCAACTAGTCATATATTCTGCTATTTCTCTCTTCATTTTTAGCCATCAATAATTTTACTTTAGATCTTAATACATCTTTGTGCTCCTTAAGTGTATACCGTTTAGAGCATTATATGTTTCCTATAATATATATCCCTCTAAGTCTTCTCTATCAGGTACATATAACCTGTAATGGTAATATAGGCACCCATCTATTTTGATCTCATACTCAGTTGGCTTACCCTCTTTGATTGAGTCTGTGATGTGTTATAGATGTCTATCTATTTATTGTGCTTCCTTTACTTGTTACTTTAGGTCATGTTGCACCTATAATTTAGCTAATAAAACACCCTCTTCCTTACACTATAATTTGACATTCATAACTTTTAGGTTACATAAAAGCTTTTGGCTTAAAGCATTTGTCACCATGTTTGCCTTGCTAGGATGGTATTCGATCAGGCAATCATAATCTTTAAATAGCTTTATCCAACTCTGTTACCTCAAGTTTAATTCTTTTAAGGTAGGAAAATATTAAGGATTTTATGGTCTATATAGACAAAACACTTTTCACCATATAAGTTATGCCTCCATTGTTTTAAGGGAAAGACAATTGCTACTGAATCCATGTCATGGGTAGGATAGTTCCTTTTGTGCAACTCTAGCTATCTAGAAGCATAAGCCATTACTTTCTCATCTTGTATTAGTATAAACTCAACTTAGTTATGTGAAGCATCACTATAAATGACAAACTCTTTACTAGGTTTTAGCTATGTGAGTATTGGAGCTTTTATCAACATAGCTTTTAGCATTTCAAAACTCTTATGACATTTTTTATCTAGAAAGATTTCACATATTTTCTCAATAGACGTGTAATACGAGCTAGAATCATGGAAAATCCCTTGATAAAAAATCTATAGTATCTATTTAATCCCAAAGCCTTTTAATTTTAGTCACATTCCTTAGGGGTTTCCATTCGAACATTGCCTTAATCTTACTAGGATACACTTTGATTCCTTTAGCTAACATAATGTGTCTTGGAAATGACACTTCATTAAGTCAAAATTCACATTTAACTTAACTTGTCATATAGTTATTTCTCTTTTAGTGTTTGCAATACAAGCCTAAGGTGTTGTTCATTTTCTTCCCTAGTCTTAGAGTACACCAAAATATCATTTATGTATAACACTATGAACCAGTCCATATACAGTTAAAAATATTCAATTTGCTAGGTTTATAAGGATTATAAAAGCATTTGTTGGCTTAAATGGCATCACCAAAAATTCATAATGTTCATACTTGGTGCGAAAAAATCTCTTTACAATGTTAAAATCCATTATTTAGAGCTAATGATACCTAAATCTCAAGTCAATTTTTGTGAGAACATTAGATCATTTTAGCTAATCAAATAGGTCATCTATTCTCAGGCAGTGGATATTTGTTATTGATAGCTACCCTATTAAGTTGTTTGTAATATATACATAGCTATAATGAGTGATCTTTCTTCTTTACAAATAGCACTAGTGCTCCTGAAGGTGAGGCACTGGGTCTAATAAACCTTTTATCTAATAGTTCTTATAGTTATGCCTTCAATTCTTTTAATTTTGTAGGTGCCATTTTATAGAGAGGTATTGATATAGGTGATATGCCTAGATATAAATTAATGGCAAACTCTACCCCACGCCCTACTACTAGCACTGGTAATTCATCTAAGAAAACATCAATGAACTCAACTACTATTGGTATCTAGCTGACATTAGGTCTTACCTATTTAATATTAATTATATATGGCAGGTAAGCTTAACAACCCTTCTGAATCAACTTCCTTGCTACTATTACTGAAATGACATTAGATAAGAAATTAGTTCTTTCACTTAGTATAGTAATTTCCTCTCCTTCTACTGCCTAGATAGTGAGTCTATCCAGTATGCAGTCTACTATGGCATGGTCTCTAGATAACTAATCCATTCTAAAAATAACAGTGAATTCATTAAAGGGTAGCTTAATTAAGCTAGCAAGAAAAGTGTATCCCTAGATAGATAATATACTATCATGATATCCTTGATTCACTATTATGCACTACCTTACTAGGTTACTAACTAGGATTTTAGTATCTAAAGGTATAGATTGAAGACCCCCTATCTTGAGATGTGTGGATCCTAGATCTATTAGAGTTAAAAAAGAGAACTCAAAAGAAATGAAATGTATCAATTGTCACATTAGGATAGTCTATCCCTTCTCTAGCTCAAATTACTTACTCGCTAGTTAGATATCTTAACTCTACCCTTTGGTTGCTCTTTACTTAGGGCCTCTGTCTAGTACTTGCTTTTTAATCTTTGCTCTCCTTTTGACTCCTAGCTAGAGTGGGTAAAAAAGCTTAGGGTTTGGACAAATCATCGATGTTTGGTCAAATCAAGAACTCTTTCTAGTAGTGACCTTCAGAGCCATACTTGTAACATTCTCTTAAAATTGATCTCTTATATTTTCCCCTATGCCCCTGCCATATGTGCCACAAACTAGTAATGCACTCCAAGCTATAGACACTAGAGCACTAGTGTTTGACCTTTGCTCTTGTCTGAATTTGGATTGCCCCACTAGGCTTGATCTCTATACAAGTGTTAAATTATATGCCACTAAATTACTAGGGCCACCTTTCTAGCTCCAACTAACCTTAAGTGCTGAGCTATCTTGCCCTACTATGAAGGACCTTTTTCTTTTGAAAGTTATCTCATCTTTCTTTCAATATGTCCTCTATAGTATATGCTTCTGCAACTAGGGCAAAAAACTCTAGAATTTGGTTCATTACTACCTATAATCTAATATATGTGTCTAGGCCTTTCTCAAACCATTTACACCTCTCTTCTTCTTTAATCACTAAGGCTGTTACATATTTACTAATATAGGTGAACTCCTTTTCATACTTTAACATTGGTCTACCCTTATGCTTTAATTCTAGGAATTATTGCCTTCTCTTTTTGAGGTAGTCTTCACTAATATATCTCTTTTTTAATTCCTAAAGAAAAGATCCATTTAATCTTTGTTACTAGTCACCTCACTAAAATAGTTAGCCACCAATGAAACCTTTCTTCTTGTAATAAGGATTTTGCATAGATCAAGCACTCTTTAATAGTACATTTTAGTTACTTCAATATTCTTTCCATTTTTTCCAGCCAATACTCTATAATGGTTGAGTCATCTATGTCAGAACCTATAAAGTCAAGTGCCTTTATCTTTTTCACATGTTCTAGATATGTTTTCTTAAAAGCTAATGGTACTAGCAACTATTCTGGTGTTGGTGGAGGAGAATGAGTAACTATTATTACAACCTGCTTAAATAGTTATACCATCTACTATACTAATGCCTATTACACTTGTGCCAATTTTGTAGGCTACATGGGTGGTGCTGACTGTGTAGGGGTAGGTTGTATTGCATTAGTAAGTGTAGGAGCTATTAAGCTTGATCGCTCTTGTACTATCTTAGGGATATAACTCTCTACCTCCTCAGCACTAATGGGTGACATCTAATCACTTATCTTTGATCTATATCAATAAATAATTATTAGCCTCAAGTAGTACAGTGTTCATGTGATGTATATACATGTACAAACCCAGTGGTGCTCATATCTAGCTTAAGGATGCCTAAATCAGGATCTGGTACAACCTAATGTTACAACCCTCACCTAACCTAGTAGTCGAATTCAAATGATGGATGGCATATTGTGTCACCTCTTACCTGAACCATTGCTAGTTTGAATATGAAATGATACACTAATCTATTTAACTGCTACTTATCAATTTTCTCTCTTATTTACTTATTCATGAGCATCGGGGGGGGGGGGGGGGGGGGGGGGAAGGGGTGTAAAATTTAATATAAAAAAAAAAAAAAGAAAAAAACAACAAAAATAACAATATAAAAAGG
>CANXYI010381410.1:0-12032 GCA_948208565.1 Hura crepitans | reverse complement strand
AATAAGGAAGGTAAGTGATTACGCGTCGCTCATTAAAATAATAGGTACTATATTTGATAGACATATTTATATTATTTAAATCCATTACATGTTTTGATTGTTACGGTAATATGAAAAAAGATATAATTATGTAAGTTTATTAATACAAACATGCTCAGATTAGGATTTAAAAAGGTATTACAATAAAAAATTGTAATCGTAGTAGGATTAATTACCGTAAATAAAATTAAACAAGTAAAAAAGGAAAAGAGAAATCAATAATAAAATATTGATATAGGTCGAAAAATGATTAATTACGAAAAAATAAAAAATAAAAAAAGAATAATAAATTAATAATTACAAATTAATCACTAATAATTACAAATTAACATAAAATTAATTATTAATTACAAATTAATAATTAGAAATTAAAATAAAATTAAAATTAAAATAATTACAACAAATTAAAATAAAAGGAAAATTTACAACAAAAATTTTTACAATCCAAAAGAAAAAATAAAATAATTAAATCAACTACAAAAAAAATTTTAAGAAAAATATTAATAAATAAAAATAAAGGACTGCTAGGCCAAGCCCAAGCCCAGCAGCCCATTACAGTAGCCCAAGCCCCAAAACACAGTAGCCCCTACAGGAAGAAAAATCAAGCATTGAACAATATATAAAAAGTAAAAATACTATTCAGTAAAATTACAGAAATAACACTGTAAAAATCTATAAAAGCCAAATTTTGCAGAAAGAAAAAAGGGGGGAGCAGAGAAAAAGGAGAGATTTGGGGCTGCAAAAACATCACGAAAAAAAGAAAAAAAAAAGAAAAAAAGAAAACCCAGATCTGTGCTGCAGAAATATCACACGAGAAAAGAAAGGAAAAAAAAAAGAAGAGATGTACAGAAAATATAAAAGGAAAGCAGAGTAGAAAAAAAGAGGAAAATGTAGTAAGAAAGCCAAAGCCAAAAAAAACATAACAGAAGAAAATGCAGAAAATAGAAACCAGATCTGAAGACCAAAATCAATAGGTCCAGGAGGAAATAAAGCTAGATTTTAGCAATAATAGATATTTTTTCCTAATTTATTCTAGATATTTTCTCTTTAAGTTATTAAGAGTCAGATATGATTCTTTTAATTTAAGAGAGGTCAGTATTTGATCTAAACAATATCCTAATCCATTTATTTGTTTGAATGATTTTTCTCTATAGCATTATAGGAAGTTAGTGTTGATTTCCTATATTGTTGGAGAGGGTCAGTGTAGGATCCAATTTTAATGACTTAGTTTTAGATCTAGTTATGATTTGGTTTTAGATGCTTTGTTATTTTAGCTCTATGTAATTGCTATGTTTAAAAATCTAAAAAAAATGATATATTGTAAGACCCAATTATTTCGACTGAATATAGATGAAAAAGGATGAAAATCGAAATGTAAAGAGAAAATTTAACAAATTTAATAGTAGCCAGAATAATAAGACACACTAGAAACAAGAATGAACATCTTAATTTTACATGTTCGTAAAAGACACAGGCATTCATAGAAGGGGATGCAAATTTATCTCTAAACATAAAAGAGGAGAGGATAAAGCAGATATATTGCAAATATAGGACCATAAGTCTCAAAGGGTAAAACATCCATATTCATTGGAAATAGGTGAATATCAAAAATGCCAACCTAAAGGATGCTCAATACACCCCAAGAATAAACACAATCACATGCAACATAAAAGTCCTAAAAATATCTACCAGCACTCGCAACTCAAGAAAACTGTAAACACATATAAAAAAAAAAAAAAGGAAGATAGAGTAGCAAATAAGGAAACTTAGCTCGATTTTATTTAGGTAACAAGGCTAAAGGTTTCATCTCTTAAACATAGTCATGCAAGTCTCAGTTACAACAACCTCATATCTGTAATTTAACATCATCATAATTAGAAAACAAAAACTTGCTGACAAATCACATTAAGGAAATGAAATAAAATTTAACATAAAGAGATGGGCATAACCTTTCAACAAAAGTTGTATTAGCTGCTGAATTAACAATTCCATTAGCTCTTCAATACAGACTTCACTTTTCCAATCGAGTAATAATCAGTGGTTATTTCAACAACAAGCACATCCAAGGATATTCCTTTAATAATTATCTTCTCAAATTCAGCATTATTGCAAATGACAAAGAGAAGATTTTAGAAAAAAGACGTTTCAAGTCAAGGAAAAAATACTCTCTTATAAGAAGATTTTAATATCTTTTTTAAGTCCCTACAGATAGCTTCATTGACCATTTTAAAAGCTGAAATTCTTACTCCTGCAGGTCTCGCCAATCTCCGCTCAAAAAATGTGTCTTTAGTTTCACCGTGGGGGACCTACTCTATTACACCCCAACCCACTGGTGTCTCAAACCCTGAATCTACACTAATTGGTCACCTTCTCTTCACCAGAATTCGCCTTGCAACACCTACTGATTTCCCCACAACCACAAGCTCATCTATCAAATGGCCATGTTTAAGCGGCTTATTTATCACCACCGAATCTTCCCTATTATTCATATACCTTTAAATACCAAAATAACAGTCAATAAAATGTACAAAATCCTACTCAGCTACTCCCTTTCTAATTACAGATGAAAAAGATAGTTTTGAAATAAAATAAAATGAACCGATTGCAAAACAGCTTGTGAATTAGAGAGGCAGTTTCACGACATAATGCATAGTTAAAAGAAAAAATAGGCACATAGTTTTTATGGGAACTAATAAAAAAACACGGATTAAGAGAAAGACCTGTACAAAAGAGCAGCGAGCAGAGGAAATGTCTTCCATACGATCTTTTATGCTGGGAATTCGAGTTAAAATAGGAGTAGCCATAATCGAATTTCATGAAGAAATGCTTGAGTTTTTTTGAATAGTATAAACATATGATGGAGATAGTGAGCAAAGCACGCCACACCATCAAGTGGAAAATAATACTATAATAGAACTAATCAATAGTGTAACAATAAAAAGAAGAATAAAACTTTAGAAAAAAAAAGAAGAAAAAATACAGTAATAAATGAAAGAAACCAGTAGTTAAAAATACAAAATATAAAATAATTAAGAGAAAAGAAAAGTAATACAGTTGCAGTCGTGAGATCAAGGTGAGCTAAATGAAATTTACAGTCGATCTAGCTATCATGGTCTCCATTGCTCCTGTTCTCGGGATGACTCATGGTCACAAGGTAGAATCTGTGCCTGAGTCTCCCCCTCTCCATATAACTTTTGCCATCTCCATTTCTCATCACTCCCACAAAAACCAAACAATTGAATAAATATTCTCCGTTATCTAAGGCTCCCACAAAGATTAAGAAATCATCAAATCCTACTATTCTGACTCTCACCTTTATGTCATCATCTTAGGATGCTCGTTTCCTTGTTCTTGAAATGCTCCATACCAATGCCAATATGAGCTTCTGCTCCTAAGTCTCCTCCTCCTTCCAACAGTTTAGTTTGGATTGATGAGGAAACGATATACTACCTCTCTGATTCAACAATAATGGAATAATGGGAGGAAACGAGATGCGACAAGAGCTGAACTGGCTACTTGATGGATTGCACCTAGATTAGAGAATAACAGGTGTAGTGGTAGCAGTTATACTCTGATTGAGGGGTTGAAAGAACGATTCTTTCTCGCTTTAGAAGAGAAAACATGCTTGAAAACCCTACATCGATAGCTTCTCAACCTGATCCCATCACTTTCGTTAAGTGATATGCTCCTCCCAATCAAAGGAACCGTTCTCTTAGTAGGTGCAAACTAGATCGATTTGATCGAAGTAACTTTCTCGATGCAAATGATGCAGAGGACAATCAATAGCCTTCAAGAAATATTCCTGCTGTAGATCATGGCAATGTAGGGAGTAGTAAAGAATAAATGAGAGGAAGAAGATAACAGAAGGAATAAAAAGAGGGCTCCGGCTGAAACAATACAAGGGAAAGGGATCTAGAAGATGATCCCTTTTATAGGTGGAAAATGACTCTATATAACCTTAGGGTATAAGTTAATTTACTATAATCAAAAGGAATTATAGTCATTTCATAAATAAAATTTTGGTTAATTTCTAAATTAATTACATACAATTATCAAATTTTAAATTTTTTTTTGTGTCAAATAAAAACCATCTATCCTTAAAAAATAGTTTATCGTAAAATGTAAAATAAATAATCAATAAAAATAATAAATCGCTACTTAAAAAAAATATAACCGAGATAAGAAATTAAGTTAATTGAAATTTTTAGAATGAAGGTAAAATGAAGAAAAATAGTCATTGCAAGTGTGTGTGTGTGTGTGTGTGTGTGTGTGTGTGTGTATATATATATATATATATATATAACACCTATATGTATATAAATATACATATGTGTGCAGATATGTATACGCAAATTATCTATCAAAAAATAATAAAACAATGAAAAAAATATATCAAAAGAGTATCTATCATAAGGTTAAAAAATAATACAATTCTAAATGTCTAGTAGTTGATAACCTTTTAAATTATATCTCCGCTAAGGAATTTTCTATAATCAAGAAATGATTGTAAAGGCATTCGAAAAAACAAAAAATTAATAAGAGGCAATGTATAATAATAAAATAATTAAGAATTTTATAAAAAACTAAAAAAAATAATGAAAATGGGTATTAAATCTTTGTAAAAAAATAATATGTCGTAAAAGACATTAAAGATGATCATAAAAAAAATCATAAGAAAGAAAGTGAAAATGGTAGTATATAATATAATAATAATAATAACTGTCGATAATATACATTATAATAAACATTCACATTAAAACAAATTAATATTTAACTGATCACTCTTTTTCTTAATATTCGCTCAATAATGTATGAAAATATTTTTTTTGTAAATGAGAAATAATTTAAGGAACTAAATTTAAAATTTCGAGAATTAATGATAAAACCTAAAGAATTAAATTTTGGAATATATGTCAAAATTGAAATGCTATCAATAAATTATATTAGTTGACAATAAGAGATAATATTTATAACATATATTATAAAAAGTAAGAAAACATAAAATAATAACATTTAATTATTTAATGTATTTTTAGGACTTACTAAATTATTTAATGATGAATTATGTCATAAAAAAACATATATTTAATGAAATATATTGATGTATCAATTCTTCTATCATTTATAATAAAAAGAAATAATATATACTTATGCGTATCTAAATTATTGATTTAACTTAAGAAAAAAATGAATAAATCCTAGAATAAGCCTATTAGGTGGGTCATTTATTTATTAACCATCTAATAAACATCTAAATCCTTACACATTATAAAATTAATTGAAGCTAATTCATAAGTAGCCCCCCTAAAATTATGATTACAAACATTAAGTAAATGAGGATATAGTTGCTTTGAAACAAATTAATTATTATTCGATAATTAACAATTACACCTTAAATAAATAAAAATGACGTGGGGTGCCTAACACCTTCTCTAAGTCGAAATAACCCTAAACTTAGAATGCAGACCAGAACATTTGGTGACTAGCTACACTCTAATCAGTTGGTAGCGACTCTCACCTCACCTAATAGCCACGTCGCATTGGGCCCCGCAAGCTTATGCTCAATCGGGGTCGGGTCGTGACAGCAAGGATTAGTCTAGGTGGACCTCCCAATACCTAAGTGTGCAGGGTTTAACTTTAGAACCTCGATGGCTATACTCACCATCACATCAAACAATAGTGGCCCCAAAAGGATCAACCTACCTAGCAGCTGCTAATTCCTTGGTTGATCGATCAAACCTATCTAGTGGGTGTCTAACTGATGGGCAAATTTGTTATTTATTATTCAATTATACATTTATTACTTAACATTTATCTTATGTCATGTCACTAACAACTTACATTTTCATTTCTAGTACATTTATGCCCTTTTTCCCATTTTAGGTCATTTTTCACAAAATCACTATTCATTTGGTTGTTTCTCAATATCATGCTTCTCATATCTTTAATCATACCAAACATAAATTCATTATTCCTTCGACCATTATGTCCTAAATTCATTATTGACTTATCCATCCTTGTGCCATTAGTTGTACACATACAAATCACCCTTTCACATGTCACCATTACACATCATTTTAAGTCACAATTTTCCAAACTAGCATTCAACACATCTTGTTATTTGTATTCATATCCCTAGCTTGATATTTTTGTCTCATTTCAATGTCAATGCCATGCATAACATGCCATACACATGTAGACATATACCATCACATACATGCACATGTTTTAGCCATAAATAGCACACACACTTACACTTAGTTTCTCTCACCCAAATCATGCACACAAGGTTATTTCCATGCCATTAACAAAATTATACTACCCATTTAAATCAATTCCAAGCCTAACCCTAAGTTTTACCATTTCCATACAGATGTTCACATACAAAATCATACACAATCACATGGCATGCATCAGCTGAGTTAAGTTCACATACTTATAGTGTGAAAACACCTATTTCTCCACTAATTCAATGTCTTTAATAGTGTTCTCCTTTAACACCTTCTATTTGCCCTAAACATAATAGATTTCACCTTAAAAAAATTTCCAAATATTCTATACAACTTTAAATTGAAATCTAAAACCATGGAATTTCTTAGAATTACTTAACCTACCTAAAACAAAAATAAAAAAAATGGAATTAGATCACTTACACTTAAATTTATTATTATTCACCTCAAGTGAATTTCTCTTTCTCTAAGCAAGATATGGTGAAATTTCCTCTTGATTTAGCTTCTATAGGTTATTGAGGGTTAAAACCATATAAAATTCCTAAATTTTGGTGGTGTATGAGAGGAAAAAGAAAAACGAAATGGTGGGAGAGGAACCTTGGGAATGGTGCCAACTTGTGTGGGTTTAGGAGGAGGAAGATGAGTTTTACACATGTGAGTCCCTCACATGTGTAAGGCTTTTTATATGGGCAAGGTGGATGGCACAGATAGCGACACGTGGTAATCTAACGGTCAATTTTCTCCCAATTTTCATTTAAAATTTAAAAATTCATAGTAATTTTTTTAAACCTCTAAAAATAGTCATTTTAATTTTAAAAATTCTCGATTAGTGCCATGAAGAGACTCGTAAAATTTCAAGTCAAAATTCCATCGACAACTATAGTTGCTATTCACCTACTAAAATAAAATATTACAAATAAATAATAGATGGTCTTGAAAAATTATAATTCCTTTACCACCTTATAGATTGGAATTTTTGAGGTCTAGGGTATGGTACATTTTGTCTGTCCGAGCACATCCCGATGCTGTCCTAGCATAACCCTATTTTATGTCACTATTCACTAGTTCTTAACCTGAAATGATTTATTCATTTTGCTAAATTTTTAAATTATTTTCTTTTGCCCATTTTCTGGCTCGTTAAATTTTTATGACCAATATGCCCCTTTCTAGCCTTACTAAGGTGCCCCAACTCACAAGGAGCACTATTCATGCCACAGGGTACTATTTATGAAACTTTGACTTATGGGCAATACATTAGGCTCTACTTGGCTATCTGATTTAGCCCTCTAAGTATCTTTTTTGCTTTCTTTTCTTTCTCCTCTCTGACCTCTAGTAGAAATATATACAGATCTTTGCCTAGCATTAAGCTTCTTTAGACAATCTCTGAGGAAATGACCCACTATGCTACACCAAAACAAACTCTAAGCTTAGACTTCCAACACTTCCCTTTATTTTTTCTATTACATGTCTAATGCTAAGGTGCTAAAGTGGAAGCTATAGCATTAGCAACTAGAGACTTTTACCTTGCATTTTTTGTATTCCTTTAGCCTACTTTTTTTTAATGGCCCTATTTTTGGGATTGCTATTGCGTTATAGACTAACTTCCCTTAAATTTCTTCTTAGAATACTGTGTTGCACTACTTGTTTCTTAGCCAAAAGATCTCTTCTTTTCATGTTGAACTTCCTCTACTATGTCACCATGATAAATCCTACTTATATTCTAGTATAGACCTCTAATGCTATTTATGTTCTACAAACTCCTATCTTTTAGTATCTAGGTAGTGTTTTGTGATATACTTCTTTTGACACTATTTTAGGAAAAAATTCCATGTCAAATTTGCCTCATTCTTATACTTAGTCAAGGCCTCCCACCATTTAAAGGCTTTCTCCTATAAAAGAGAGGTTGTATAGATAACCTTCTCCTCAAGGTACACTTCAACTATTGCATGATTTGGATAGTCTTATCAAACTAGTGCACTAGCCTACCAACATCTATCACTCTTTTATCCTTAAAATCTTTAGCTTCTATCTTATTTATCATTTTTAGGTATGTCTTTTAGAGAGCTTGAGGTGGCAATGGTGGTTGTTAAATTGGTCGAGGTGGTGGTGGTGCTACTGCTATGGCCTATCTTAACATTTAAAATATCTCTTGAAAAAATGAGTTGTGCATGCACCACTAAAGATGCTTGCCTTGCATGACTCCTAGTAATAGACTCAACCTTGGCAACCATATCTCTAACTTTAGTCGAAGCATGGCTTTCAACTTTCTCATTGCTATGTGGTGTAGGAGAACTCATCTTTAATCTATAGGACAAAGAAAATATTATAAGCCTTAATATAATACTATTATGTGATGCATATTTTTAAGACCTAAGGCACTTATATGTAACCTTTAGTTCAAGGAATGCCTAAACCAAAGCTTTTGTACCACTAAATATGACATCCCTTACCCAATTATATTGACGGACCAAAATAAGAAGTGACACACATATCGATATACAAAATTACTTTTTTTAAAAATCCAAATAAAATTAAAACCTTTTTGAAATCATTTGATTATATATTAGACTTTTGAAATCTTCTTTAAATAAAAATTTTGCTTTTAAGTTTTAAAATAGTTTTGGGAAGCCTTATGTCAAAAATCTGATATCATAACGGCTATACTGGGACACTATCCGAAAATGAATAGTAACTTAGAAGTTTAAAACAACCATTCAATAAATCTGAAGCATATCTCAACCTCAAATTGGTCCTTTTGACCATCCAAATAATCATCACAATTATAACAATATACCATAGAGAGATATCATACAAGCCTAAAATAAAGTTTGAACTTATTTTAAAAGTACACAAAAAACAATTACATCCCAGATTAAGCCCAATCCCTCTTATGATACATATGTGTGCCACTATATAATTACATCACATAATATATGTATAGAACAAAAAATACCAAAAAGTATTCTTCTCTTGATCTATTATAGGTATCAAGGCTTTAACTTTAATCTAGTTCTTTGACCTATGCAATGCAAATAAAAATGATCCGTTAAGTAAATTGCTTAGTGGTGTAATCAAGGTTATGTGTATACATCCACAATCATACATGAATATAAGAAATAGAAAATATGCAATTACATGTACATAAGATGTAATTTCAAAAGCAAGATGCATGTGTGTATCTCAACCTTCATAAAGTATATATATCATCATAGGCATATCATCAAGCAATGAATGTTAGTTTTTCAATTATTAGCTTTATATTTTAAGCTTTAATGTTTAATATATCTTTTTCCCTTACTTAAAGAAACACATAAGCTATACTAAATAACGAGGACACTTAGGCCACTAAGGCCATTATGACTATGAAGGCCTAGTAATCTAGACCCGAAAGTCATCAAGACCATAAAGGCCTAGCACCTAAACTCGGAGGTCATCAAGGACATAAATGCCTAGCAAAATCAATATAGGACATGTAGATCATAAGAATCAACATAAGACATCTAGGTCACAAAATCAAGTGCAGAAGTATCCAAGTAGTTGCTAAACTTCTAGTTAATTGATTAACTTATCCAATCTAGGTTGTTTACATATATAAGCTAATCACAAACTTTTTTTTTTTTGGTTTCACTAAATTAAAATAGCTCAAACTAGATTTTAAAGAGGTTTGGCTAACAAAAAATGAAACTATGGAAAATAATAGATTTTAGATTGTTATCATATTTTATCATATGCATTTTAGCATACATAACCACACATGCCTCCATATGATTACATAAGCATCATATGCACATATTCCATAACATGAACACATACACTTTAGAATATTAAACATAAATTAGGTCTCATATCATGTCATAAGTAACATACACTTTTTAGGTCATTTGCTCATGACAATAATCATATTATATGCACTTTTTAGGTTATGTACTCATGACTGTAATCAAATTATAACATCCCTTGTAAGCTTCAACCATATTAGCTTAATAACAATACTTCATTGCTATAATGCTTTACTTTATTATTTCATTGCAATGCACATAATTTATGACATAATTAGCCTCAACTACATTAACATGCGTTGTGAACCATTTGGCCATCACATGTCTTAAAAATTAATATAGCTATTTTCTTCTTATTTCACATAAATTTGCACATAATTATAATAGATTAGGAAATTTACATCCATATAATCTCATACTCAAGCAACATCATATAAGAAGCTAACATAACCTCCAAGCATCATTCAATTATTAAACATTCACACACTTCCATCATTCACATGATCATCTTATACACATCAATAAATAGTCACATTATAATGACTTGAAAATCCTAATTTTATGAATAGTACTTTCCAAGGATGAATAGAGTTCCCGAGACTTAGGGTGTATTTAAGTTACTGGATGAAAGTATTAGTCATAAAATAATTTTGGGCAAAGTTTGAAATCAATCAAAAGTCATTTTATTGGTTAAAAATGCTAAGAAAATTTTTACAGTAGTGTCTTGTGAATAGTGACCAAGGCAAAGTGGAATCGTAAATTATTTTCAAAGTTGTCTATAGAATTCTAAAACTTATATGATTTGATATTCAAAAATTCCAACGAGTTTAATGGCACTAGAATAAGAATTTTTAGAGGTCAGGAACTATTTTATTTGAATATCGAAACGCATTAAAATGGCATTTCAATTCGATTTCTTTCGATTTTTGAGCTCCAATTTTTATAACAAGTGGGGACATAATTAATTTAATTTTTAGAGGTTGAGTGAGAGAAAAAGGAGTTAAAATTAGGGAGGAAAAAAATTAATAAATGCATTAAAATTATTATTTTCCTACTAGTATAAATAAGGTTAAACTTCAAATAATTTAGTGAAACTTTAACAAAATGACTCCCTCACATCTCTCTCTACCCTTATGGGTTTAAGGGAGAGAATTTCTTCATTTTCTTTAATGTATCCTCTATTTTAAGTCTTAATTCCCATATTGAATTGATTATACATATTGCACCCTCCGCTCAGTTCATACATCGAACTCGAATGGAGGATGCGCACACGGAAAATAATATCCAGTCCATTATCCCAAAATCACTTAAAATTAAAAAATTTTATATAAAAAAACATTTCTTCACTTGAAAATGCACTAACACAGTAAAAATCTTTTCGGCATGCAAATTGAGGTAATATTGGGGCCATCGTGTTGAAAATTCGACAGCATAATGGCTGTACTGGGACACTTTCCCAAATTTTTACCTATTTAAAAACACTTCTATATAAATTAATACATCATCCCTAACTCAAATGGGTCTTCATGACCCTCCAACTCACATCCGAAATCACAATAAGCCTCAAGCTCTCACAATAAACAGTCTCAATTTGTCAATCATCACACATAACATGAGAGAAAAATAGAATTAAAATCCATAGTTAAATTATTTAATACAAAACCCCACTGCAAAATGTAGATTAAACCTAATCCCTCTGGGATCACAAGAGCACACAACACAACATGAGAGAAAAATAGAATTAAAATCCACAGTTAAATTATTTAATACAAAACCCCATTACAAAATGCAAACTAAACCCAATCCCTCCGGGATCACAAGAGCACACAACTGATAATACCATTACATTTACATCATTACTACTATTACAAAAAGATTACAAAAATACCCACGTAGGGGTTATCTTCATGTCCCTTACTTTTAGAAACCTTAACTCTAATCTGCTACCCTGTTACCTAAGAATCACAAACAAGTAATGCGCTAA
>CANXYI010381389.1:0-17430 GCA_948208565.1 Hura crepitans | reverse complement strand
GAATAAGGCCTGATATTAAGTTGGTAGCTATTGGTTTCACCGTAAGTAAATCTAAACTGATCATGTATCAACAGAATTAAATGTCATAATTTGATGTGCTAGTGAATTTGTAGGCAATTTTCGCTGTATCGCTTCGAAGCGTAGTTCATACATGGGCATGCCACAGGAAAGGGCCTGTATATACGTCCATGTTTAAACCAGTAGGGATGGTTATAGCTGTATTTATGGGGGTAACTTTTCTAGGGGATACTCTCTACCTTGGAAGGTATGATAATCACTCAACACAACCAATGATCAGCTAATTTTCTTTGAAAAATAAAGGAAATTATTGGTTTTGTTTCTAATTTGCAGTGCGATAGGAGCTGTTATTATAGGCTTTGGGTTTTATGCTGTGATGTGGGGGAAAAAGCAAGAAGAGAATATAGTTGAAGACAATATTGAGGACTGCAGCTTCGAATCTACCTCTCCTCTGCTAAAGAAATGCACAAATGTATAGCACTTCTGCGTGGATTGTAGACATAGAACTTTTGCTGCTTTAATTTCAAAGAACGCTGCACAAATTTGAACTTCAGATTGATATACATATTTGAAGTGAATTTACTGATAAAAGAAAATTTTCAGGAGATTAAAGATAAGTTGAAAGTCGGAATCATATAGAATATCCGTCCCCATGGGCTGCAATAATTATCCATCATGTGCCCCACGAAAGCATTATGTGAAATTATGAATCTTAGTTTTTGCAAAAGATATTTTAAAAAAGGTTTGCTTTCCTTTTCGGAAACTGAGGTAACCATTGTCATTTAAAATTGAATGCACATGTAGTGTTGGTATGGTATTTGTAAACATTATTTATATATCAGCTAAATATATAAACAAATCAGAGTATTATAGTTTTAATCTGTTGTATTAATTACAAGTGTTATACACATGTACAGTTATAAACTAGAATACTCTTAATTTTGCAGGTATATATATATATATATATATATATATTTTTCTTTCACTTGTTTGGATTGCTATATCTCACAGTTTCATAATATATCTATACTTGTACCGTATCGTGACATATTATTTTATAGATATAATATTTAGTAAGACTGTATGCTCTTTTACTGTTTTGTAATAATATCTTGTTTCGTATGATTATATCATATTATATAATTAAAAGGGAAATCGACTAAAATGCCTTTGTTATTATAATTTTTAGTTTATAAAAAATAATATATAATAATAACTATGCTTTTTCTCTATTTTATTAAAATTAATTATGTCAATTAAGTTTAATTAATAATTTAATAGATATTTATTTTTATGATAAAATATTTAATATTTTTAAAATAATAAAAAGATAGCATTTATAAAATTAAAGTACTAAACAACCTAGTATAATAGTTATGACTTACATAGTAATATTCAAATATTGTTAATTTCACACGTCATATAGTAATATTAAGCTAGTGTCACAATATTAGCTAAGCAAATCACTGTCATTTAAACATAGTTTGGATTCTTTTAAAGGCCACTTGACATCATCATCATCAAAACATCCTTGTGCTTTTCCATTGACATCCTATTAATAACCTCAACTCCTCGGCATGTTTAGAAAGAAAGATATAAGTTTTGGAAACCATATGTTGATCCAAACCCTGTAACACTCTTATACTCAATTGCTATATCAGTTTTTTGATTCGGTTTCCTTTTTCTTCTATCGTTATCCTATATCTAGTTATTTCAGTTTGAATATTCTTTTATGGTTCATATGCTAGTTCATATTCAATTGATTTATAACACATATATTCATATCATTTAGCACATGCATAAGCATATCATGTAAACAATTATAACATTTAATTATCGTTCGATACAACATTCGTATACAAATTTCTTTTGTACATAATATTCCGAGCCTTAGAGCTCACATACATTTGTTTTACCTAACATATATACCTTAAACATACAAGAACAATGATCACACAATAATGCTCATGGTGGACTCTTTTTACCTTTATAGCCATCATGTGAACTCCTATTGTTGCTTGGACTTGATTTGCTGCTTCGCCCAGCATGATCCATAATCTACGCATCAACAAAGAAGCCAACACGCTGAGCAAACTTGCTCAGTGGTGTATTATGATTCTATGAATTATGTTATTGTTTTAATTATATTCATTTATTATAGTTCTAATTGATGATCACATTTAATTCTTTTTACTTTCGTTATATTTTCTACATGTAACTATCGATACTAGCTCTTGTAACTTATGTCTGTTGTTTATGAGTCCTTATTCATCTATTTATACCTTTCTCCACTTATATTCTTTCCTTTTATGTGCTATTTAAACATCTTCCATTAATCTTGTACACAAATATTCTATGTCTATTTTGTGATATCTGTTATGGTTATAAATACCATTTTCTCGTTGCTTTGTATTTTACTATCTATCTTATACATTTCTTTCTATACCTATTTATTTGATATTATTGTTGCAATTAATAAATCTCTATTTACTTAATAATTTCATTTATAGTTTATTTCTTCTCATATGTCTTTAATTCATATACAGGTCGTGAATTACAATATATTGTTTTTTCCTCTATCATAGTTAATTGTCAACATTTGAAGAAAACGTGTCTTTACTTTTCTTTTATAGCTACTTATACGTCTTTATACTATGGTCAAATATTATATGTTCATGCGATGTCTACTATAAGTCATATGTTGGCATTTTATTCAATAAACTCTTTTATCTATATGCTTTTCTATAACATTTTGTAAAAATCTTATTCAATTACTTTGTAGGCTTGTTTCACATAACCCCTTTTTAAATTAAGCTTAGTAACTGAAATCTTTCCCTTTTTATTTTCCATACAAAATCTATAGCTTAATATTAGTTTCCATTTAGTCATTTTCTTTTCACATGACTATAATATATATCTTTCTTTTTCTTATTCATATGCATATATATACAAATAGTTATTACTTGCGTTTATTTGTATTATGTTATTAGAGAACTTTACTATTTATTCTTCATCTATAATTGTACTTGTTTAAAATTAAATTAAGATTTATTAACCATGTTGTTATCTTAGTAATACCTTATGTAAATTTTAAACTCATCGATTCATGTTGACTATATTCCATATAATATCATGGATTAAACTTAAGCATTATAAATTTCCTTTTTCTCTTTTTATCGATGAAAGTTTTACTCTTAGTATCAAGATAATCATCTTTTATATTTTTTCAAGTTTTCATTTA
The DNA here is from genome assembly GCA_948208565.1 of Hura crepitans. NCBI lineage: Eukaryota > Viridiplantae > Streptophyta > Magnoliopsida > Malpighiales > Euphorbiaceae > Hura > Hura crepitans. The sequence goes on along the minus strand of CANXYI010381389.1, from coordinate 14,171 downwards.
CCCCTAATAATCCTATAAGAGTCATCCATGCCAGGATAACGGGACAGGTACAAATGTGACACCATAGTGTCCAAATAACAAATGTGGCATTGTGTGCCCAAATAACATGTATAGGGAAATGGCACTCTCCTTGAATAACTAATATGCACTAAGTGCAAAACATATATGCAGCTGTGATAAATGGTGGTTCTCTGATTGATTGGTCAACCTATCTTAGACCATAGCTATCTAGACTATTAAGGCATGTCAATAATTGAGTTGTTAGGTTGTATATTTTACACATATTCGTATTTTATATTGACCTTATTTTTAGGAAACTCTATTAAAAATGGCTCATCTATGTATAATTTTGAATTTTGAAAAGTTGTTAGTAGATAAGGAAGATTTCTTTGGATTTTATTTGGTTTTTCTGAATCTATTAAGATATAGGCATAATTTAAGCTGTGGGCATTGTCAGAATTGCTTATCTGCTGAGATATAGGCATAACTAAACCAACAAACAAATGTTAGAGTTTGTTTGAATTTTGAGTTCAGATAAAAAATGTTGGAACTAATTCCAATATTTTGGGTACCTATTTTTTGTGATATTTTAGTTAAGGAGTTGAGATTTTTAGCAAAAGATGAGGGTCGTAATTATCTTTGATTATCTTCTTGTTAAGTTTGTTGAAAGAGATTAGGATCCAATCCTTATGTAAGGGTTGTAAATTGATTGATAGGGATCCTACTGTTCTTTTTCTCTTTTTCTGCATTTTTAGCCAATATGCTTGGCTAAATTTCTTTATCTTAATTAAAAGCTAGTCGACAATTTAGTTTTTGTACTTGTGAGAACTAAGTGATTTTGTTGTTTTCTTTCCATTTTCAGTATTTATTTTGTTCCTGCAATTTAATATCATTATATTTCTTTTAATTATTACAATAAAGGCCCCTTGTACAATTATAAGAACTATATATTGCTATATAGTTTAATTAGATACTTAATTGTCTCATTAATTTATAAACCAATGGTAAATTAAAATGGTTGTACACCTAACACGTGTTTAATTGATCTTAAGGAACAAAATAATCTAACTTAAATGATCCAAGCGTCTTATTTTTGTTAGTTAGAATCATGTCCATCTATTCCTTAACACTATTGTTGAATTAAATCTAGAAGTATCTTTTACAATTGTTCGATAATTAAGGCTAGTCATAGAGCATCTCTTAGCTAGTTTATAATTAAGAAAGGATTGGCTATAAAAGCATCTTTTAACAACTAGAGCTGGTTTATTGAAAGATGGTTAGGATTTATCTGTGAATTAATGATCAATTAAATAACTAAAATTGAGATTATGCTTTTAACTGAGAATGTTTTGCTATTGATTTTTCTTTACAAAATTTATAATTGCTTTTTTTTTTTTTTTAGTTTTCCTATCTCCAAAACCCCCCACTTTAATTTTTTTTTTTGCTTCAAAAGAATTAATTTACATCCATTCCCTATGGGATCAACGTTGCTCTACATTATCACAAATTAATTTGTTATGAGGAGTAGGTCATTAATTTTAGTGGTTTAGATGCCCATCAATTTTTGGTGCCATTGCTGGGGAATGATTAAAAATTGGTTTTTAATTCTTTTATTTTTCCTTGAATGACCTAATCTTTTCTTACAGGTGAACTCCAATTCGATAGAGAGAGAGAAAACTACAAAAAGATTGAGAAAGGAGGCTAAGTTATGCAAACTAGTTTCCACATTCGAGAATCAAAGAAAAACAGAAAGCAAGGAAGAAGTTGAATCCATAGAAGAAGAAATGTCAATTGAAACTACTAATTTGGGTGTAGGGACTGAAGAAGAAGTTAACATAGCAGAAAATGAGCAAACATTAAGAGAAATAGCTATTGCACCATTCAACCAAATGCCACATTGCATCATATATCGTAATCTTAAAGTTGTATTAGAGCTAAACTCAAGACTGATACATTTACTGCCCACTTTTTGAGGTCAAAAAAATAAGGACCCATACAAGCATCTCAAGGAGTTTCACGTCGTTTGCTCTAAAATGAGGCCATAAGGTGTTACAAAAGAGCAAATTACGCTAAGGGTATTTCCTTTCTCCCTAACATATGAAGCTAGTAAATGGCTCTATTACTTGCCACCCGGATTAATAAGTACATAGGATGAAATGGAAAGCCAGTTTCTTTATAAATTCTTCCTTGCATCATAAGTAGCCAAAATTAGGAGAGAGATTTATGCAATAAAATAGAAAGATAGAGTCTTTACATAAGTATTGGGAAAGGTTTAAGTGGTTATGTGCATTATGCCCACAATATGGGATATCAAAACAACTCCTTATGCAATATTTTTATGAAGGACTATGACCAATCGAGAGAAAAATGATAGACATCGCAAGTAGGGTGGCCATAGTTAATAAAACACCCTAAGCAGGCAGTAAAATTGGAACAACTTAGGGTCGTAATAAAACCCCCACGAATAGTTCATGAGGTAAGTACACCTTGTTTGCAATCCTAGATTTCTTAATTAACTACTTTGGTTCAAATTTTGGCTGGAGGACAAATGTAATTAGCAAAGGTGTGTGGACTTTGTGCATAACTAAGCCACCCAACAAATTTATGCTTAAAATTGTAAGAGGGTCAATAACAGGCAAATGCAATAGGGGGATTTCCTAGTCCACCTTAAAAGAAATATGATCCCTATTCAAACTCCTACAATCCAAGATGGAAAGATCACCCAAACTTCAATTATGGCAACATGCAAGCTAATTTTCAATTTTTCTAGCAAAGACTAACAACCCAACCATACTGAAATTCTAAAAATTTAGGTACGTCTCTTAAAGATTTGGTAAAAATAATTCAACAAGCTAATGATGTAAGATTTTAAAATATAGAGAATCAAATAAGCTAAATTGCAATGTCTTTGAGTAAACTATAGCCCCAAGGATGCCTACCATCTCAACCAGAGGTGAATCCATAATAGAATACAAGTGTTGTAACTCTGAGAAGTGGAAAAGAATTGCAAGATGACCCTCGTAGGATAAGTTGGGGGCACAACATAAACAAAGAGTTGGAAACAAAAGTTGTTGTACCTCACCAAGAAAATGAGTTAACATAGAAGTCAAAATTTGTCCAAATTGATTTGATGGTAAACAAACCACTTTTCCAAAAAGGTTAACCAAGTCAAAGAAAAAAAGGAGAGAGATTTTGGAGACATTTCACAAAGTAGAGATAAACATTCCTCTACTGGACACCATAAAATAGGCACCTCATTATGCCAATTTTTTAAAGGAATTATGCATAAACAAAAGGAAGTTAGTTGGATTTCAAAAGGTAAGTATGAATAAGAATATCTCTGCAGTGATCCAAAGGAAAATGCCACCTAAAATGCAAAGATAGAGGTATGTTTACTATCTCTGTAAAATAGGTGATATTGGTGTGAAAAAAGCTATGTGATTTAGGAGCAGCTATAAATGTCATGCCATCATTTATTTTTTTTAAGTCTTTGAATGTCAGTTTCTTGAAAGAAATAAAAGTGTTAATTCAATTGGTAGATAGGTCTACTATTTACCCTAATGGGGTGTTGAAAGATGTCCTAGTACAGGTAAACAAATTAGTTTTTCTAGTAGATTTTTATGTAGTTCATATAAAAGATGATTAATCCCTCAATTCTTCTGATATCTTACTAGAAAGACCATTCTTAACCATAGCTAGGGCAAAAATAGATATTTGTGATGGCACTCTTACCATGGAATTTGATGGGAAAGTAGTTAAATTTAATGTCTATGATGCTATAAAATACCCGACTAATGTTTTTAGTGTATGTGGGGTGGACATTATTGAACATGTAGTATAATAGGTGTTTGAATTAAATCAAAAAGATGAATTAAGCATGGTGTTATGTGAAGATGACATAAAATCCATGGATAAACAAATTGCACTAAATGAAAGTCTGCTTGAGGTTGTTAGTGAATTAGATGGTAGTAAGCCTATATGGAATGTTGCTACCAAAATGGAACTGCCTAACACTTATACTAAACTTTCATTTTTTTACTGTGTAGGCACCAAAACTAGAGTTGAAATTACTGCATGATCACTTGAAGTATGCCTTTTTGGGTTGATGGAGAAATGCTACTAGTCATAATCTTAAATAAGTTAGAAGATTGGGAAGAAAGAGAGCTAGTATAAGTTTTAAAAGAACATAGGGGAGCAATTGGATAGACCATAGCCGATATTAAGGGAATAAGCCCTTTGGTATGCATGCACCGAATACTCTTAGAAGCAAATAGCAAACTAGTTAAAGAAGCTCAGTGCATATTGAATCCATTAATGATGGAGGTAGTGAAAAACAAAATTTTATGCCTCCTTGCTATAGGTGTGATATATCTAATTTCTAACAATAGGTGGGTGAGCTCGATTCATGTCATCCCGAAGAAAATAAGTATAACTGTGGTCGAAAATGAAGCAAGTGAGGTAATTTTTACTCGAGTTTAGAACAAATAGTGAGTTTGTATAGATTATAGAAAACTAAATTCATTAACTAGAAAAGACCACTTCTCATTTCCTTTTATTGATCAAATACTAAAGTGTTTTGTAAGAAATTTGCATTACTATTGCTTGGATGGCTATACTGGATTCTATCAAATCCCACTTGCCCTAGAAGACCATGAAAAAATCACCTTCATATGCCTTTTTAGAACCTTTGCCTTTAGAAGAATGCCATTTGGACTTTGCAATGCGCTAGCCATGTTCCAATGATGTATGGTTAATATCTTCTTTGATTTTATGGAAAATATCATAGAAGTGTTTATGGATGATTTTACTATGTATGGTAGTTAATTTGATAAATACTTAGCTAAGCTCATAAAAGTATTAAAAAAATATTTGGAAATAAATATGGTTTTAAACTATAAAAAATGCCATATCATGGTGGACCAATGACTGATATTAGGGCATATTGTTTCTAAAAAAGGAATAGAAGTAGATAAGTTAAAAGTTAATGTTGTGAAGTCACTTCCTTATCCTGTAAGTGTGCAAGAGATTCATTCATTTCTTAGTCATGTAGGTTTCTATATAAGATTCATAAAGGATTTCTCGAAGATCACCAAATCACTATGCAAATTATTATAAAAAGATGTCAACTTTGAATTCGATGATTCTTGCAAAAAAGCCTTCAGCACTAATAAGGAGATGCTTATAATAGCCCTAATCATATAAGCATCTGATTAGAATTTGCCATTTGAAATTATGTGTGATGCCAGTAACTAAGCCGTGGGCACAATTCTCAGACAGTGGCATGGCAAAGACCCACAGTCATTTACTACACCTCACAAACATTTGATAGTGCTCAATGGAATTATTCAACAATGAAAAAGGGACTTTTACCAATCATATATGCTTTAGATAAATTATGTTCATACTTATCAGGTACTAAAGTAATTGTTTATTCTCACCATGCAGCTTTTAATATTTGATAAAAAAGAAAGAGGCGAAGTTGAGGCTGATACGATGGATCCTTCTACTACAAGAATTCGATTTGGAAATTAGAGGTAAGAAAGGATCCAAAAATTTGGTGGTGACCATTTAAGCCAATTACCAATTTCAGGAGACATAACACCCATTCATGATGAATTCCCACATTAATATTTTGTTTTGTACCTTAGACAAGTCCCCATGTTATGTTAATATTGTGAACTTTTTAGTCTCTAACTCACTACCTAATGATTTGACCAGGTATGAAAAAGATAAAATAAGACGTGATGTTAAATATTATATATGGGATGAGTTGTATCTGTGGAAGCATTGCTCTGACCAAATAATAAGGAGGTGTTTTCCTAAATCTGAAGTTGATTTAGTTCCACATTTCTGCCACTCTTGTGAATATAGAGGTCATTTTAGTCCCAAAAGAACTGCATAAAAGGTCTTAGAATGTAGTTTATATTGGCCCAATACTTATCATGACTCATTTTTATTCTGTAAAATGTGTGCTAATTGTTAGAAATTTGGGAATTTGAGTAGTAAAAACCAAATGCCACTTACCCCTCTTTTAGTTTGTGAATTTTTTTGGAATTGTTTCCACTATCTTTTGGTAATATGTATATACTAGTTCTTGTAGATTATGTGTCAAAATGGGTACAAGCAAAAATCCCAGGACTAATAACTTTAAGGTTATTGTAGGATTTGTTAAGTCTATATCTTTAATAGGTGTGAAGTACAAAGGTTAATAATCAATGACAAAGGTACACATTTCTGCAATAAAGTGGTAGTTGCACTCTTTAAGAAATATAGGGTGACCCATCGTACCTCAATAGCATATCACCCACAGACAAGTGGGTAAGCAAAATTCTCTAATAAAGAAATCCAGTCCATTTTGGAAAAGACAGTAAATCCTACTAGGAAAGATTAAAGTCTTAGCTTAGATGATGCACTGTTGGTATATCGAACAATGTATAAAACACCAATAGGGATATCTCTCTATTGGTTGGTTTTGGAAACCATGCCACCTTTTTATTGAAATAGAGCATAAAACATATTGGGCAGTCAAATATTGTAACATGAGATATGATAAAACTGGTGAGCACCATAAGCTGCAATTATAGGAGTTAAAAGAAATAAGAAATGATGCCTATAAGAACTCTAAAATTTATAAGGAAAAGACTAAGGTCTTTCTTGACAAATTCATTACTAAGAAGCAATTTTCAATTGGTTAGAAAGTCGTACTCTATGATTCTAAATTAAAATTATTCCTTAGTAAACTACGAATTAGATGGATAGGCCTTTTCATGATTATTAACATTTCTCTCATGGTGCAGTAGAAATAATAAGCATGGAAATAAGTAAAACCTTCAAAGTTAATAGACATCACCTTATAGCCATTTTATGAGGGATTTTAGGCATATTCAATTAAGGAGATCACCTTGGGTGATCTAGCTCTAGAAGACCACTAAACTTGGAATGAGAGGGTCTAGCTAAGACTATAAATTAGAAATACAATATTCCTCCTTCCTCCTTTTACATTTGAATTTTTTTTAGTCTTTAGAATAATAAAAAAGGAAGAGTGTGTAACTGTAAAATAAGATTGGCTGGCATTTTCAATCAAGATCATGCAAAGTTACGTATATAGTAAACAGTGGCCTACTATGCCTATAACACTGCTAGTTCTAATCTCTATTCAATAATGATTTTAAAAGAATTTGTTATTTTTGTTTTTTCTATTGAGTCAGTTTACAATTTTTGTTTTATTTTTATTTCTTCCTTATCTTTCAAATTTCAGATTCTAACTCTAGTTCAAACTCATGTGTAACTTTTCTCTCTTTAATGATGCAATGCGTTTTCAAGGGAAACACTTATATGTTTTTTTAGTTTGTTTTCTACCTTAGCCCACCACTAAACCCATATCCCACTAAACTCCTTAAACACGCCACCCTTCCTCTACGACCGAACAATTCCTCTGTCCTCCTAAACAACCGTATCCCTACTCGATAACTAGTAGTTATGGTTACCATACACACATGCTTCTATTGACAGCTAACAAAACATGAGACGAGGCGACTCCCTATTCGAGTCACCCTCAACACAAATTCAAAAACTGAATTCGACACCCAACCTACCGACTCTATCCCTGCTGAAACATTGACCACTGTTGAACTGGATTCGAGCATGAAGAGGCTAAGAACATTTAAAGGGAAGTCGCTAATAGTAAAGAGGAGAAAACTATAATCAAGGCCTATCTAAAGTATGAAGATATGTGTGTCGATGCACTTATCACAGAGATAGTTGAACTATCTCTTGATTGTGAACAACTACAAAAAACCAATCTGTAGCATAATCTCATGCCCGAGTTTTCTTTATTGTTGCTAATCAAAGGCCCTTTAGGGGTGAAATCACTCGATAACCAAAGTTCCCAAGGTGTTAAGAAAATAGAACACGAAAGCCCACCCTTGAAGAGATGGAACAACAAGCAAAGGGGCTAACAATTATCACTCCACAAGTTGCAAGGACTCAAACCAAAATGGGAAGAGCCAAACACATGTTACCTTCTAAGTTTGCATTAAAGTGACATCTTAGCTTCAAAAAGAAAGGTGAAAAAGATAGGTTTGCATCCCTCTCTAGCTCAAAGATTATACAAGGTAAGGTAATCCATAAACCCACTCTCCACACACTCAATTTAAATGTGAATGGCCTAATTGATAACATAGGTTGGCATAATTTCTTTGCTATACAATGTCCTATCTTTTATGGGCTAGCATATGAGTTCTATGCCACCTTTCACTTAGACAAACAAAATATCAGCTTTTTAGATAACGTTGGGGTAATAAAATTTATGTTTATGAGAAAGAATTTTGCATATTCTATAACTAAATTTAATATGAGAAAGAATTTTTCATATTCTATAACTAAATTTAATATTGCCTTAGGTCTAGTTGATGTGAATTATTCTAAAACTGATGAATACTTAGAAAGTGTTGTAGATATACCAAACACTTTTGATGCTCTCTCTATTTGGCAAACATTGGCTATACATTTAGCAAAACCCAACTAAAATTGAACTTTTTTTTTCTTCGATGTATGATTGAGAAAAAAAAGGTCAACTTGGGTAGCTTCATTGCATTATAGATGAACACTATTATTGGGTCATCTAGACCATTAATCCTAGGACATATAGTTACCCAATTAGCACTTAATGCATAATTACTTACTTTAGATGGCAATAATTTGCATAAAGTGTGCGACTTAATACCTATAGATTTAATGGCTTTGGATAAGATGGGCTTCCTTGTCATACCTTAACTTTTGGTCTGATATTTCTTAATGATAAAATTAGAATTGGAAGAAAAAGTAGAGAATGAAGTGAAATGGATCAAGTAGAGTTGGTTGGTATAAACAACGAAGTAAAAAATGAGTAAGGGATATAATGGTAATTTTTGAAAATGATCGAGGGAAAAATTAAAAAGTGTAATAAAAGATCCATAAATGAGTGAAACATGTCAAAAAGGGTGAAAAACACAAGAATAGAGTAACAGGATCATAAAACTATAGAAAACAAATAGGCTCAAGATTTAATCTTGATGAATAGTGAAACCAGGCCGTGAATAGTATTTCCTAGGGCTCGGGTAAACTAATTGAATAGAATGAAAGGGAATGATAAGAAATAATTTTGGGTGAAGTTTGAAAAGAAAATAAAGTCATTTAAATAGTTAAAAATGCAAGTAAAGTTGTTACAATAGTGTCCCAAGAAAAGTGACCTAGTTTGAGTTGAATAATAAAATATTAGATTTGTACTCAGAAAAATCCAAAAATAGCACACCTGATGGTCAAAAATTTCAAATAAGCCAAAGGCATTGGAATTACAAATTTTGACATTGAGAAGTAATTTAACGGAATTAATTGAGAACGTAAGGGTTTAATTAAATTAGCTCCTTTCGATTTTTAACCGTGGTTTTCACGGGACATATGAATTATGGATTTTTCTAATTAATGGTATAAAAATGGAATTAAATTGACACACTAAAATGAATAAATTAATTTTTAAAAGGAAAATAGGGTTGGAATAAATGTGGACCTTTAGATTAAACATGTGGCATCCATCTAACCCTTAAGCCACCATATATAAATAGTAATTTAACTTAAGTTAAAAGACCAAAATTCCATCTTCTTCCACCCATGAGGCCAATGCAATTAGAGAGGAGTATCCAAGCTTTCTTTTTCTTCTTTTTTACACTATAACACACACTTTAAAGCCAGCTTTCACTACTATCCTAACCTCCATAACCTTTAAATTATTATTCTAGCAAGAAAAATCCAAGAATAAGCCTAATTTGGGAGAATTTTAGTTAGGATGCATAGTGATAAAGTTGTTGGTAAGTGATTTAATTCAAGGTTTTATATTTTTCTAGGATGTTATTTGATGTCTACAAGGTGTTCTTGCAATCAATTTTAAGTTTAAGTTAGTATAGAATTTTGTAGGAATTTTTCTAACCTAAAATCCATTATGTTTGTTAGAAAATGTGGTGTTTTAGAAGAGAAAGGAAAGGAGAAGGTCTAAAGGGCCTAAATTGGAGCTAAGTGGAGTATTTGTAAGTCTATTCAATGAACTATATGCCAATTTGCATAAGTTCCTTAAGTTCAAGTGTGTATGTTTGATATGGAACATGTATGTAAGCATGAACTATACTTGATTAATGTGTTAATGGTCTTAAATAAATGGTTAGAACATGCTTAGATTAATAGAGGTATGTTTACACTTAGTTGAATGGTTTGGTATGTGTATGTGCATGTATTTTAAGCTTGATTAATGGTGTAATACATTTAAATGAGTTAGGAAAACATCTATAAGTTAATAAGTAACAAAGAATGGTATGGGAGGGTGAACATTAGCTTATGGCCAAATGGTATACTTGGCATGTATGAAAGCTATATGCATGATATTATGATAATGGTGATGTATGGAATGATTAATTATAGGAGGTAATGATAGCGTGTACAAACTTAAGTAAATAAGTTAAATTAACTAGGGGCCAAATGGTATATTGAGTATGTGAATTATATGTGTAATGATATGAAATGGTAAGTTTTACTATTGAAATGATTAAAGGTAAGAAATAAATGTAAAGATAAAACTCAATTATGTGTGTCTTGAAATGACCTAATAAAAGAGGTTAAAAATAATGAAACATATTGGTATGTGGCTTGACATTTCAAAAAAGTGAATTATAAAAGTGATGAAGAAAAGAATGATGAGATGATAATGGTAATGTGAATAAGTAAAGCAATACATTACATTAAAGCTTAAATATAATAGATATAGAGATGGTAATTAATATGCTCTTTTATTTCAAAGATATAGTTATGAGAATAAGTGGAACTCAATGGAAGCCTATATGAGTCAGATAGCTTATTGGATAGATTCACTAGTCAACAAGGGAGTGTAGTAGCTACTAGAATACTTTGGTGTCATATTTTCTATTACTAGTGCAGTAGTGGGTGAGGTCCAAAAGGGCCACTACACATGTATTTTCATTGCTAGTGCAGTAGTAGGTGAGGTTCAAAAGGGCTACTGCACATATATTTTCATTTCTAGTGTAGCGATGGGTGAGGTTCAAGAGGGCCATTGCACATATATTTTATTGTGGGTGTAGCCACGGGAGAGATCCAAAATGTGGGTCACTACACATTTGATTCATGTTACCAGTATTAGGATTGATGCCTATCAAGTATGGGCTAGATAGCTTAAATAATTTGAATAAAAGGATAAAACATAAAAAAATAGATATAAAATGTTAAATATGAAATAATTGGATTTACCGCATTATGGCACCCAACTCACACACATCACATAAGGACTGTATTATCATTTTATATGCATTACTTGTGTATATTTTTATATAATTCATTGAATACACCACTAAGCAATATGCTTAGCGTATCTCGTTTCAATGTGTAGGTAATAGATAGTTAGCTTCAATTCAACCTCAAAGCAGCTGTGTGGCATGACAAGCTTCTTCTGGTTCAGTTGTGTGACTTACGTCATAATGTATATAAGTTCGATGACACTTATATGTAATTAAAAGTAGTGGATCTTGAATAATTTAGTATTATATTTGTAACTTAAACACTTGTGTATATATGACATAGTATATATGTGTGTGATAATATGGTGGAATCAATATGGCTTGCTGTGTGTTGAGAAGGAATAATAGGTGGATTGATTGAGAATGTTGAGAGGATCAGAAGGATCTGGTGTTGAGAGTTGATGAGTATGTATTTATAAAAGTGTATTTTTTTGCAAGTAAAATTTTATGCAGTCTCTGTGGTTAGCTGTTATGCTGCTAAAATTTTGTCTTAATGATTCTTGCTATCATGTTATGTTGTGTTATAAATCCTTTTAGGCAAATATGTGGCTATGAATTTATTTAATATAAGTGAGATTGTACTATTACCAAGTTATGGCTATATGAGAAAAGGCTTAGAAACATGAGTTAAACCGGATTAGTTTATGCGACATGCCTTATTTGGGTTTGGCGATTGGATCGGGTAAGGGCTGTCACATTCCTTATATAAGAAGGTTCTATTTACAAATTTTGTCTTTCAGGTCTTATTGTTCCTTGAAACAATAGAGTTTTTAGAAAATGAGCTAAGATTACAACAACTGCTGCTACTCCATAAGCACCCAGTACTTTATCATCCATAACATAAGCAACTTTACAAACTTTAGAGGCTAAAATTGACCAAATGGGGAGTTAATATTAGAGAAAATAGCTCTACATATAGCTTAACTGGATGCAAAAGTCAACCAGCTACAAGCACTAGTGAAATCCAATTTCTTTTCTTTTGTTTATGTTCACATTAAGGGACAATATGAAGTTTAAGTGTAGAAAAAGGGCATTTTACTATAGTTGTTGTGATTATTTGTGTTTTGCTGAGTCTTTGTTGTGTCTTTGTTATGTCTATAAAACTTTAGGTGAAATTTTTTTAAGGTGAAATTTTAAGTTTTTTCTTTGTTTTTGAAAATTTTGGGCTAAATTCTATTGAAATGCATGTTTATTTTTCAAAATTTCTCCTCTTTAGAAGTCTTTATTCTTACTTTGAATAATTTGAAGAGCTATACCTTATTTATTTTAGTTTACATTAGGAGGCTAACACCAATGGTTTTTTCTTATCTTTTTAAATAAAGCACAATTAATTTCAACAATCTATCTCAAGTTTGGAATGTATGAGTTCTAATTAATGAAATTATATTGCTTGCGAGTTACATGTTAATGTATATTGAAACTTTACTCTAGTTTGCCTAGATATACTTGAGTTTTTAAACTTTCAACAGCAAACCAAGGAGCTCGAGATGTCTAAGAAAAAAAATAATAAAGTGCAAAAATGATTTAACAATATTGATCGGTTTAAGTAGTACGGTACTTGTTCCCCTTAAGCAAGGTTTCTAATAATGGTCCTTGCATAGGGAGAATATCAATGCTGGGAGAGTATACCTTATAAAGGCCTTCCATAACTTAAAATTTGCAATATAAAAAAAAACAATTTACCATCACTAGTTGATTTAGGTGGTTCGAGCCTATTTCCATTAAGTAAAAATTCAAAATGGAGTTTTGTGTATGGAAAAAATAAGTGTTGGGAGAGTAGACCCTATTATGAGTCGAAATAAGCTCAAACAAAAACCATAAACAACACTTAACCCAAAAATAATAAACTCCTGACTTTTATGCTTTTTGAACTCAATTATACATTTGTGTGAATTTCTCTTATCTTGGCAAATTAAGTATATGTTACTTTATACATTAACTTAATTTCTACCTTAACTTAACTGTATGGCCATGAATTTGGACTTTTTGCATTCCATGCTTAAGAATTTTGTTAAGCTTGTCGAGTTTTACATGAATCGATAAGAATTTGCCATGAAATGTTAGCTACTTAGTGTATATTAATTTAAAATTTTAAGTTATGGTTTTTAAAGATTGTGATTGGTTGGATGTGGATTTTTGAGGGATGAAGACTATTGAAATTGACACGTGTTTGAGGACTAGCCCAATCTAAGTGTGGGGGAGTTATTAGGTTGCATATTTTGCATATATTCATATTTTATGTTGACTATATTTTAGGAAACTCTATTGAAAATGGCTCATCTGTGTATAATTTTGAATTTTGATAGATTGTTAGTACATAAAGAAGATTTCTATGGATTTTATCTAGTTTTTCCTAATTTTGCTAAGATATGGGCATAACTTGAGCTGCGGGTACTGTCAAAAATGCTTATCTGCTGAGATATAGGCATAACTAAAGCCACAAATAAGTGTCAGAGTTTGTTTAAATTTTGAGTTTAGATAAAAAAACATTGGAACTAATTCCTATATTTAGGTACCTAATTTTTAGTGATATTTTAGTTAGGGAGTTGAGATTTTTAGCAGAAGATGAGGGTTGTAATTATCTTTGATTGTTTTTTTAAGAAGTTTGTTGAAAAAGATTAGGATCTAATCCTTATATGAGGGTTGCAAATTGATTTATAGGGATACCATTCTTCTTCTTCTCTTTTTCTACATTTTTAACAAATATGTTTGGCTAAATTTCTTTATCTCAGTTAAAAGCTAGTCGACATTTCAGTTTAGTTACTTGTGAGATCTTAGTGATTTTATTGTTTTATTTATATTTTCAGTATTTATTTTGTTCTTGCAAATTAACGT
>CANXYI010381345.1:0-21647 GCA_948208565.1 Hura crepitans | reverse complement strand
CCCCTTAAGAAGGCCACGGCCAGTAAAGGATTTAAGCACAAATCACTATTTCCTCAACAACACACATATACACATAATTCCACTACATCATCCACTTTTATCACTCAATTTCTTTAATTTTTATTATTTAAACACCTACTTAACCTATCCTAGGTCACTATCCAGTCCCTAGAGGGCCTCTTGGCATGATAGAAATGCTTAAATTCATTTACAAAATCAAAGGAGCACTAAATCCCCCAAGTTAGCCTGCACTCCAAATGCCACAAAAACCTCATAGACATATACATACACATGTCAAGAATGTTTTAGGACCAAATTACAGCTAAAGAGACACAAAAATCACAAAAAAAATAGAGCTAAAACTTATTTAAACTCTGGTTTTGAACTGGTTCTATCTAATCAACTTTGTCGAATTTTTTCTCTCAAATGGTAAGCTATTTTGCTGTTATTCTTTTTTCCTTTATTCCCTAACACATCAAAGAAATTTTAGGAACTAGAATCACTTCATTTGGAGCTACAACGAGGGACTTATAGCTAAAATGAAGGAAGGGGAGGCATCGAGAGCAATCCAGAAGAAAGAAGAAATTTTTTTTAACTTTTCAATGGTGCAAATCCTCTTGGTATGGATAAGTCCCTAAAGCTTATGGGGTGGACAGCTGGTAGGTGGCACGGGTGGGTCCTGTAGCCTCATGAACTTTGCTGAAATGGCTCGATTTTAATCAAAACTTAAAAAATTCATTAAAAATCATACCGACCTAAAAAATTACACTATTTGTTTTAAAATTCATATTTTAATCTCAACTACATGCTCATAAATTTTTGCAACCGAATTCCATCGATAAGATAGTTTTTAGACTATCTCAATTTATATGCCAACCTTGAAAATCGCAAGATTTCATAAATGATCTTTGTTTTCCAAATTTCTTTCACCAATGGATTCAAAACAATTTTTAAGCTTTAAGGTTCAATATTTTCATGTCCATCCGAGCACCTATCGGGTTAGTCCTAGCTCCAAAAAAATTTATTACATGAACGGGTAACTTACATTATAAAAGGAATTATTGGTCTTGCTAAATTTTTAAATTTTGACTTTTTCATTAGTTTATAACCCCTTGAAGCTTCGTGATCAATGCCATTGCTTAGGGCTACATACAAGTGACCTGGCACCCTAGGCACACTTTCTAGACCCAGTGGCACTATTCACGGAGCCTCGATGTATAGGCATTATTGTTCTTCCCCTCTTAAGAAAATTTCATCCTCAAAATTACCTAAAGTAAGCATATGCAGATACTGGGCTTTCATTAGTTCCTCAAGCTCCCAAGTAGCCTCTCCAGTGTTGTAATGCCTCCACAACACCTTAACCAGTGGCACAAATTTATTCCTCAGATGTCTCATCTCACGAGCCATAATCTAGATTGGTTCTTCTTTATAACTCAAATCAGGTTGCACCTCAATATCTGACATTAGAATCACATGTGAGGGATCCGATCTATACCTTCTGAGCATAAAAACATGGAATACATCATTTATCTGCTATAGCTCAAGTGGCAATGCCAGCCTATATGCTAGAGATCCGACCCTCTCTCTAACCTCATAAGGCCTGATAAACTTAGGTATCAGTTTCCCCTTTTTCCCAAACCTCAGTATCTTTTTCCAAGGAGAAACCTTCAAGAACACCTTATTGCCCACTACATACTCAATGTATCTCTACTTTAGGTTAACATATGACTTATGCTTGTCAGTACTACCTTTAACCTTTCTCTAACTTTTTTCACTTTTTCCTATGCATCTCTAATTAACTCGACATTAGAAATCTTACTTTCTTTAACTTCACTCTAGTATACAGGAGTTCTACATCATTAACCATATAGTGCCTTGTATGGTGCCATCTCTAAACTAGACTGATAACTATTATTATAGGCAAATTTTGCCAAAGATAGGTACTGATCCTAGCTACCTTTAAACTTAATAGCATAACCTCATAACATATCCTCAAGTATCTATTTCACCCTCTCTAACGCCTGTTAGTCTCAAGATAAAATGTTGTGTTGTAAGCCAGTCTGGTGCATAATACCTCTTGTAGCTTCTTCCAAAATCTAAAAGTGAAGCGAGAATCTCTGCCAAAAATGATAGTCACTGGCACACTGTGTAATCTGACTATCTCATGCATAAATAGTCTAGCCAATCTCTCTAAAAAGTAATCCATTTTAATAAGAATAAAGTGTGTTGTCTGGGTTAATCTGTCTACTATTATCCATACAGCATCACACTTGCCTTTAGTCATAGGCAAACCCATCACAAAATCCATAGTCACTCGTTCCCATTTTCATTCTAATATTGCTATAGGATGCAATAATCTAGAAAGAACTTGGTGTTCTGCCTTTACCTACTGACATGTCAGGCACCTAGCAACATATTCTGCCATATCTCTCTTTATACCAAGCCACCAATACTAGGATTTCAAATCTAAGTACATCTTTGTGCTTCTTAGGTGCATAAAGTAAAGAACCTCATGTGCCTCTCTTAATATCTATAATCTTAGGCCATCTGTACTAGGTACACATAACTTGTTATGATAATATAGACATCCATCATTTATCAACTTAAATCAAGTGGTCTTCCCCACTTTAAACTTACTTATCATCTAAACTAGCTGATCATCTCTCATCTAAGCCTCTTTAATCTGATGTCTAAAAACTAGTTTCACTTGCAATTTAGCCAGTATGGCATTCTTTAAGGTATATTGCAATCTAGTATTCATAGCCTTTAATGTCACCATGAATTTCCTACTCAAGGCATCCACCACCACATTTGTTTTTCTTGGGTGGTAATCAATTAAACAATCATAATCTTTGATTAATTTTAACCACCATCTCTGTCTCAAGTTTAGCTCTTTCTGTGTGAGGAGGTATTTCAAACTTTTATGATCTATATATATGTAGCATTTCTCACCATATAGATAATGCCTTCAAATTTTCAAGGCAAAGACAATAACAACTAGCTCCAAGTCATGAGTAGGATAATTCTTCTCATATGGCTTCAATTGTCTTGAAGCATAAGCTACTACTTATCTATCTTACATCAGCATACAACCTAAACCATTCAGTAAAGCATCGCTATACACTATAAAGTCCTTACCCTATTTAGGTTGAACCAGGATAGGAGCCTTTATCAACATTTGCTTTAGCTGATCAAAACTGGCTTGTTATTCATCATCCTAGTCAAATTTCATGTTATTTCTGATCAATCTGGTCAAAGGAGTGGCAATGATAGAAAACACTTTTATGAACCTCTTATAATAACCTACCAAACCAAGAAAACTTTTGATCTCAATTATATTCCTCAGTGGTTCTAAATCTAACACAGCTTTCACCTTGCTAAGATTAACTCTAATCCTATCTACTGAAATTATGTGCCCCAGAAATGCAACTTCTTTCAATCAAAACTCACATTTAATGAGCTTGGTATACAACTATATCTCTTGTAAGGTCCACAATATAATCCTAAGATGCCGTTCATATTCTTCCTTATTTTTGGAATACACCAAGATATCGTCTATGAACACAACCACAAACTGATCTAGATAAGGTTGAAAAACCTTATTCATCAGGTCTATAAAGGCTGTTGGTGCATTAATGAGCCTAAATGGCATCACTAAAAACTTGTAATGCTCTTACCATGTTTTTAAAGCAGTTTTAGGTATATCAACGTCCAAAATTCTCAACTGATGATATTTGGATCTCAAGTTAATCATAGAAAACTCACTAGCACCCCTCAACTGGTCAAACAAGTCATCAATCCTAGGCAGTGGATATTTATTCTTGATAGTTACCCGATTCAATTGCCTATAGTCAATACATAATCTGAGTGACCCGTCTTTTTTTTTTGCACAAATAGTATAGGTGCACCCTAAGTAGACATACTAGGTCTGATAAAACCCTTTTTAAGCAGGTCTTGCAACTGTACTTTCAATTCTCTCAACTCAGTAGGTGCCATTTGATAAGGCGTAATAGATATTAGAGCTGTACTAGGGCATACCTCAATCTCAAAGTTAAGCACTCTCTGAGGTGGCAAACCTGGCAACTCATCTGAAAAAATGTTAAGGAATTCAGATACAATAGGAATATTTTCCAGTTCAAAGTTGGAAGTATTCATGTTGATAGCATAAGCTAAGTATGCCTCACAACCCTTCTAAAGAAGTTTTTGTGCCTTAACAGCAGAGATAAAGTTATTTAATAGACTTCTCTCACTATCCACTATCACTACCTGTCCTTCTGCAGTCTGAAGGGTTAATTTCTTATGTCTACAATCAATGAAGGCTTGATGCTCAGTCAACCAATCCATTCCTAGTATCACATCAAATTCATCAAAAGGCAAATCAATCAAATCAACAAAGAAGTTGTATCCCTGAATCACTAAAAGACAAAGCCTATATATCCTATTCACAGTGACACATTATCCTATAGGATTGCTAACTTTGATGTCTACATCAACGTGTTTAGGCTTTAGTCCCCTATTCCGTGCTTGTACAGTGCATAAATAGGAATGTGTAGAACTAGGGTCAATCAAGGCTAAAATAGGAACATCAAATAAACAAAAGGTACTCGTAATGACGTCTAGTGCTACAGCCTCCTCTCTAGCCTCACGACATACTGTTTGGCTAGAGCACAAGCCTCTAACCTAGTACCCTGGCTAGCACTAGGCTACTCTCTTCAATTTAGCCTTTAACCCTTAGACTGTGGTGCTATAATGGAAGACTATGCCTGAGCGGCCTCTGCCTATCTATGAAGACAGTCTCATTTGTAATAATCTCTGGCACCATAATGATAGCACTTTCCTCTCCTGCTGGCCAATCTACATGGCCCCTAATGCTTTTTCTAGCATGTTCTGCAAGTAGGAGGCCTCTGTCTATTACCCCCTATATCAGGTGCACTATCAGTATAAGTAAGCAATCAAGATCTAGTGGTAAATACTTATGCTGATCCCTAGGACTAAGTTCATCTGTACCCCTATTGCCCTAACTAGGACTATTGCCTAAGCTAAGATTGTGACTGTCCCTCTCTTCTTCGCTTATTGTCCCTTACTTATGCACTAGACTGTGCTGCAGAGAACTGCCTTTTCTTCTAAAAGAAAGCCTATTTCTTTTACAACATCTCTTCCATGTTATAAGCATATGCTACCAATATTGCAAAGTCTTTCTCTCTGGGGTTTGCTATCTGTATCCTCAATTCAACATTTAACCCCTTTAGAAACCTCTTGCACTTTTTTTTCTTCTGTGGGAATGAATTCCTCGGCATACTTTAGGAGTCTAGTAAAGTCTTTCTCATATTCAAAAAATATCCTCCTGCCTTGTTTCAGGTCAAGGAATTCCTATCTCCTCTTATCCTTATAGGAGTTAGTTATGTATTTCTTTCTAAACTCCTTAAGGAATAACTCCCAGGTCGGGTCAGCTGATGCTTTCCTTCTTCTAATGGTATCCCACCAACTATAAGCCTTTTCTTACAACAAATACATAGTGCACTAAAAGTTCTCCTCTTGTATGCACTTTAGCTATTCAAGGATCCTTAATATCCTCTTTAGCCAGTATTCTACCCTAGCAGCATCATCCTCTCTCCTCCTTAGGAAATTCATTGCTCCCATTTTCTTTAGTCACTCAAGATATGTTTTCTACAATAGAGCTAGTGGTAGAGGTGGTACTAGTGCTGGTGGAGCAACAGCAGCAGCAGTAGTGTGCTTCAATAGGTCTACTATCTACCACAGTAAAATAGGTGTAGTCTTTGCCTGTTGTTGGCTAAGCACCTATGTCTATGGCTACTGTGTAGTATCACTAGGTTCAAGTGCAGATACATCCCCTTCCTTATGCATAGTGGTAGGTGCAAAGCTAGCTTCTTCCTTGGCACCACTTTAAGTACCTGATCAACTATTTATAAAATGTAAAAGGAAAATTTATTAGCCTCATATCCTACAACAATCAAAGGAATTTAAACTTAGACCATTGCACTCCTATACTCTACCAACGAACACTAAACTTAGGGCTCTAATACCATTAAATGTCACACCCCCTATTAGATTCTCGAGAGAACCTAATAAGTGATGCATATATTCCTAGGTCACCCATCCTAGGATTATACTACTATCTCATTCATTTGACTATTATTGATGTATATGTGTTTTACCCATTTCATAACAAGCATGCCAAATTAAAACACTAACAAGTCATTTCAATTTTTTTTAAGATCCAACAGCATAATGGCTGTCCAGGTTCTATCCCAAAAATTTAAAACTATAATCAAATTGCATCTCCTGGACCCATCTAGTCCCCTAATATCAACCTATCATCAGCCTAAGCACACATCAATCACAAGCCTCAGGCCATAAACATGCATAATCAATAGAGCCTCAGGCTCATATCATCATCATAGCAATTTTAAGCAAACATGCACATATCTACTATTTACGTTATTTATAACACAGTCTATATTTACATGCCATACTCATAGGTTTTAATTATATAATTACAGCCCAATTCCCCACCTAAGTACATGGAAGGAAAAATGCTAAACAAAATTTACATTTTGTCCTTAAAAGTTTATCCTCTGACTGATCGACACGCTTCATGAGGCTAGATTCCTATCCTAGTTACTTGCACAACGAAACGGGCACACTAAGTATACGAGATACTCAATGGTGAATTTAAGCATTTAAAGCATGTCATATTATTTATCATACATTTATACTCCAATTAGGTTCATGGTTCAGTAATTTAAGTTGGTTTCAACATATGAGTATCAAATTACCGAAATACCCTTAAGGCATTTCTAAGTCATACAAGCTGTTTAATCACATTTTAATCAAATAGGTTCATTGATTAAGTCATTTAGCATTTTAAGTGGAAAATTATCAAATTGCCCCTATAATGGGTTTTTATGTCATTTACGCAGTTAATGGTGTTAACTTACTTAATTCATCACATACATATCATTTTCAAGTCATATGTTGTTTATTACATTAATTTAACTGGCCCAACTAGAAAGACAACACTGACATACACTGGACCTAGAGGGAAATAAAGTAGTGCACTGGCCCATATTTTGGAACCTGACCACTGCACTGGCCTAGTGACATAGTTATAAGAGCTCAAATCATAATCTCTATCTACCTAGCAAACTATTTTGTCTTAGACAAATTAGTGTAGTGGCCTCATGGGACCTAGGTAGCTACACTAGCATAATATCATAAATAGCACCATCTATGCAAAGTCATATAGGTGTATGTCCCAGTAGACTAGTACAGTGGCCCCTAAATAGACCTCGACCACTGAACTGGCCCTACCTAAAAAAATTAGACAGTGTAGTAGCTGCCAAGTCCCTAAGTTGATCGATTAACCCATCCAGTGGGTGTCTAACTAATGGGCTAAGTAGCTCATTTTACATGCATTTATTAACCAACAATGTTTTTATAACATGTAAGATTTAATGACAGTCAGTTACCAATTTTATCACATAATTCATTTTTATCTCAATATGTTATAGCCAATTTTTAACTCTATTGAGAGAAATCCCAAAACAAATTTTTAATTCTAAAGATGTCAAATCTCATGTTTCAATGTAATTTAAATTATCATACAATTAATTTCCATAATTTCCATATTTCCTATCCAGTGATAGTTTTCATTCAAGTAGGCGTCAACTGGAAAGTTACAGGTCGTTTCAATAACAAATTAAAGGTTCATTTTTAGGACCAATTCAAGTCCAATCTCAACCCAGTTTTCATCATTTTATGTCTTATAATCATAAACCATATTCAAGGCCAATCATAGGCAATAATGCCATTCAAATTTGAGTCTAAACTCTAGCCCCAAAGGCACCATTTTAATCTCAAATTCAACTCACATTTCACATCCAATTTAGGCCATTTTCTAATTTCCCATTTAAGTATATGTCAAAGGTCTATATACATGCCTTTAAGGTTTTATAATCATCATAAATATTTAAAATCCATGTCAACTTTAAATCAATTAACACTATGGGTTTAAGTTCACAAAATGGCATACAAATCAAGTTTATCATAAGTTAAATGACCAAAATTTAAGTCATATTACATAGGCTACATTTTTTAGTTCAAAGGCATATAAGCTTAATCACATTTTCCCACTCCAATTGTCATGCATTTCAAGTTATTAAGCATGGTCTCAATATATGCATAGGTGCATCACTTACAACTCATACTTTATAGGCTATGTATCCCTAAATTTACTAAGAATTAAGCCATAATTTTCACTAGTACCTAGTAAGCTTTTGGGTGCTTGCATATCTTAGGCTCACCATTATATTTCTAAGTCTCCAAACCTTAATTCACATTAATACATACCCTTTGGTCATTAAAGTTCATTCAATCAAAAAATACAACCACTATGACCCCTCAAGAAGGCCATGGCCAGTAAAGGATTTAAGCACAAAATCACCATTTCCTTAACAACACACATATACACACAATTCCACTACATCATCCACTTTTATCACTCAATTTTTTAATTTTTATTATTTAAACACCTACTCAACCCATCCTAGGTCATTATCTAGCCCCTAGAAGGCCTCATGGCATGATAAAAATGCTTAAATTCACTTACAAAATCAAATGAGCACTAAATCCCCTAAGCTAGCCTGCTGTCTAGCCACTAAATGATGACTTCTTCTGCCACCAAAATGTCATAGACATATACATACACTTGTCAAGAATATTTTAGGACCAAATTATAGCTAAAGAGACACAAAAATCACAAAAAAAAAATAGATCTAAAACTCACCTAAACACTAGTTCCTGACTTATTATGTCCAATTAACTTTGTTGAATTTTTTCTCTAAAATGGTAAGTCCTTTTGCATTGATTCTTTTTCCCTCAATTCCCTAACACATCAAACAAATTTTAGGAACTAGAATCACTAATTTTAGAGCTAAAATAAGGGACTCATGGCTGAAAGAAGGAGGGAGAGGTGTCAGAAGCAATCCAGAAGAAAGAAAAATTTTTTTTTGACTTTTAAATGGTGGAAATCCACTTGGCATAGACAAATGCCCAAAGCTCATGGGCTAGTCAGCTAGTAAGGGGCACAGGTAGGTCCCGTAGCCTCATGAACCTTGCTGAAATGGCTTAATTTTGACCAAAATTTTGAAATTTCATTAAAATTCATATCAACCTCAAAAAATTGTACCATTTATTTTAAAATTCATATTTTGATCTCAACTACATGCTCACAAATTTTTTTGGCTGAATTCCATCGATAAGATAGTTTGAAAAATGCCTCAATTTTATATGCCAACCTCAAAAATCATGAGATTTCATAAACAACCTCCGTTTCTAAAATTTCTTTC
Organism: Hura crepitans; assembly: GCA_948208565.1. Taxonomy (NCBI): domain Eukaryota; kingdom Viridiplantae; phylum Streptophyta; class Magnoliopsida; order Malpighiales; family Euphorbiaceae; genus Hura; species Hura crepitans. The sequence goes on along the minus strand of CANXYI010381345.1, from coordinate 12,279 downwards.
ACTAATGGATTTAGAACAATTTTTAAGCTTCAAGGTTCAATATTTTCATGTTCGTTCGAGCACCAATTGGGTCAGTCCTGACTCAAAAAATTTTTATTGCAAAGGTAGGTAGCTTACAATGTAAAAGGAATTATTGGTTCTATGTGAAATGTGTGATATTATGTACTTAGAATGAAAGCTATAATGTTATAAAAAGAAAATAAAATATAATTAAAAGGAATTTAGTTGTTGAGGTAGGAAAGTGTCGCATTTGATAATTGTGTATTGTGTTTTTTGGAATTAGGTTAATAAATTGGTTATAGAAGTTTTATAGTGGCCGACATTATAAAAAATGGATTCTTGGTCTACACTATGTAAAAATGAGCAGAATATGTTATGTTGGTTAATTAATGATTTAAGTAAATTATGAGAAATAAAGAGTTATAAGTAAATACATGAAAAGAGAAATTTGATATGAAAGATGAATTAGCCCAAATATGCCTAGACTAGAAATTATAGAAATTGGATATATCAACATGTCAATAAGGATTATTGATAGTAATAGAATGATTGTATTCAATTAATATCACTATCTGATTATCCATTAGAGACATTGTTCTGTCCGATCATATTTCATCTTTCATGGCACCTAGTGCCATTTTATGAGAGGCACCAAGTGGCCTATGTTATATTGGTTAGAGGTATTATTCCATTTAGTACCAGAATTCCTAGTTATCCAATCTATGTGAATCAGTCATAGGTTACTATAGGCTATGTTAATAATCTTAAAATTTATGTGATATAAAAATACAATGTTAATAGAATTTTAAGAAAATAAATTATGAGATTAATTAACACTTTTAATTATTAAATTTAAAAAATGGATTTGAAATTTTATTCTTGATTTGCAATCATTTCCATAATAATAATTTGAGAAAAACTTAGATCTTAAATTAGATTGTGCATGTAAATTTTAGAATTAAAATGAAATAATTATTGAAAATTTTATTTGTTTAATTTTGTTATATAATTATTAATTGAATTTCTTTTATGCTACAAGATTTTTATGTCTTAAATGCTTAAACTTTGTTTATGTAAAAAGCTTTGATATTTTGTAAGATGATATATTATAGTCATCTAGAATTATGTGTGCACTACTAAGCTTTATGCATAGCATGTTGGTTTTTTCATGGTAGGTTGAAGTTGTAGACAAGAACTTCTAACAAAAAAGTCGAATTAAGTGGTCTATAATGAAGATAGCTTAGAGACTTAGTGGTAGAAACACTACCACACACCTTTTATTTTGTATTTCATTTTGTATGCCATGAGCATATATGTAATTAATATACAATTATGTAATCAATTTTATTTTTTCACACTTGATGAAGTTTGTAATAATATGTATGAACTGATTAGTATTGATATGTATGTATAATGTGTAAATGAAACTTAATATACCTTACATATGTGATGAGTATACTTATGGTTAAATGATTATGTATAAGTCACTAGATGTGACATTATCTAGAACATTATTATCTAAATATGATGCTTTAATATGAGTTGAAATATAAAGATGATGACTTTGTTTATAAAATGAAGATAGGTGTGAGACTTTGGGTTAAGGTGGTGAGATTATATATATCATAATGAATTGAATGGTGACGACTAAGCTAAGAATGTTGTTATAATGTATATGCTTCTATTGTTGTTGTTTTTAATATAGGTGGGATGTCAAAAATATAGGGGAAAACCTTACAATTTCTCCATTCGACAAGCCACAGTTAAATTGGAAGTAAAATGATAAAAAATATATTTTATAAGATACAACTTAGGCGCTCTTTAGCATAGGATCAAGAGCTCCCTAGCTCAATGTCTTTGTATACTAGGTAAGGTAGTGTTACATAACAAGTTGAGTTTAGGATGTTGTTTTATTAATTTTTTTAACAGTTATAATCCAAACTCCGTATACATACATGCATACATGTATACATATAAACTAACACATTAAATATTTGTTGCTATTCTTAAGGACCCCTTTTTACACTTCTAATGCTTCTACATTTCTCTTTTTTCCCTTTATTTTAGGTATAAGCACCAATCAATCATTTTAATGGGAAAAAATAATTTCATTATTTGATGCTAAATAACTAAATATAAGAACATTTTCAAATATTATTGTAATCTCTTATAAATAATAAACCATTATACAAGAGTTGAAAGCTTAGTAAAATTCTATTAATAGTAGAAAGGATTTATAAAAGAGTAATAAAAATAGGAATATACAATTAATAAAATTCCTAAAATATACAACAGTTTCAAAATACAATGTCTACCACAAAATAGGATTATATTCCTTATCACTCCCTTTCAAGTTGAATGAGCTTAGATAACACATTTAACTTATTATGTAACTAATAAAAATGATCCTTAGCTAGTGCCTTTGTGATAGTATTAGTTCTCTAATTATCTAAACTGATATATTTCACCTCCTATAACTTGCTCTTAACATGATCACATATAAAACTAAAATATATCTCCATGTGCTTTATAAGTTGATGGAAACAAAGATTAATAGATAAATATATGGCACTCATATTGCTACACCATAAAATAGGTGTTATCTAATAGGAAGTCTAATCTCATACAACAAAAGGGGCACCCAAGTTTAAAGTTTACTGAAGTAATTGCTTGATATTCGACTTCAATGAAGGACCAAGACATAAAATGTTACTTCTTAGATACCCAAAAGATCAAATTATAGCCCAAATAAATAGCAAAAATTATAATAGACTTCTAGTCATCAATAAAACCTTTTCAACATGCATCATTATTACCATGTAAATGCCAACTCAAAAATAATCCATGATGAGCAGTGGCATGGATATAATGTAAAATATGTTTTATAGCACTCCTATAAGTTTTAAAAGGATAATGTATAAATAGAGACACCTTGTTAACTGTATATACAATGTCGAGACAAGTAAAAATCAAATACTGCAAACCACCAATAACACTATGAAACAAAGTATCATAATAAAGACATTCTTGTCTTTAACATTAAGCTTATCTAAAGGAGTAATGGGAGTAGATATAGGACTGCATGTGAACATTTTTGCCTCTTAAGTAAATTAGCTATATACTTCTATTGAGTCAATAACAACCCGTTTAGCTCCTAACTAGCTTCTATGTTAAGAAAAATAAAAGTGATAGTTGCTTAAGATCTTGTATGCAAATTGGCATTGAAAGAAACTAATGAATTGTTGAATAAGAGCATCATTAGAACCTTGAACAAGAATATTATCAAAATAAACTAAATAAAAAATCATGTTAGTCATATGAGAATAATAGAAAAGATAATCTTAGAGCCAATAGAACCAGACTGACATAATCTTAGGTGCTTATTTGACACCATAAAGAGACATCTTCGACAAACAAACATGATTTTTTTTATGATAATTAACAAATTTAGAGGTTAGGCTATATATATTTCTTTTTCCAAAAACCCATGTAGAAAAGCATTAGAGATATTAATACATCTCACCTTTTAACATTATGATACAACAATAGAAAAAAGCAATCGAATTAAAAGTGTCTAAAAAACTAACATAAGGCTACTAATTATACCATGTTACAACTAAACATGTCTTATACCTCTTAATTGAATCATTCAGCTTTCAATTGGTTTGGTAAACCCATTTACAACCAACATCATTCTTTTTTAGGTTAGAATAAACTACTTGTTATACATTATTTACCATATTATACTTAATCCTATATTACTTCTTGGCAATGAAAGTACTTTGCTGCATGAGAATAAGCAATCAAATTAGCTATAGAACTAACTTCAACATTGAAAGATGATGGAATCTTCTATTTTAAATTCCTAGTTTGAGGTCTACTAACCATGGGATGATGATTAGCAGTGTTAGTATCTAAGATGGTCGATGGAACATGAAGTAAAAAAACTACAATGCTTTAAATTAACTTTAGAAGAACCACTAAAATTTAAGGAATCAACACCACTATCAGACTGTTGGGTCTGTGTAGTGGTAGGTGTGCCTATGCCTTGGTTTGTATAAGATATACATATGCCTTTATGTCAAGAATTAGGCATGGCCTCATCTATAGGATTAGAATTAGACATGCCTATGCCTTGAGATTAGGAGTAAACGTGCCCTTATCTCTAACCTTAGACTTAGACGTGCTACCTTTTCTTTTAGAATAGAAATATCTTGCATCATATGAATGTTTAAAACTTAAACTTATCAAACTAACCAAGCAAGAATGTGGCAAATAAAAAATAAGAGGTGGATTAGACATAGGAGACATTATGGTATTCGCATCAACATATTTAGTAAAAGGAATCACTTATTCATCAAATAGAACATGTTGTGCGACAAAAAACCTATTAGAAGAGAAATCAAAGCATTTATATCCTTTATATGTTTAGTTGTAACCCATAAAAAATAAGGATAAGATCATGGTGGCAATTTGTTGGGAGAGTGCAACCATGGATAACATAAGCAACCAAAAATCCGAAGAGCATTATAATTAAGTTTATGATAAAATAAGTTTTCATATGATGACTAATTGTCAAAACTAAAGTAGATAAATGATTTATAGCATAGACCACTAATTCAAATGCATTAGTCCAAAGTGTATATGGAACATATGCATTATATAAGAGAGCTCAACTAGTTTTTATAATATGTCTATGTTTATGTTTAACATAACCATTTTCTTCAGGCTATATAGATAAAAAAATACACTAAATTATCCTATTCATAAAGATATTAAGTCAAATCTTCAAACTAATCACTCTAATAGGCTTAAAAAGCTTTAATTAATCTCTTGTAATATTTTTCCACTAAAACCCAAAATTGCTTAAAAATAGATAAAGCTTTATATTTTAATTACAAGAATAAACTAAGTATATTTGGAATAAAGATCTTTAAAAAATAACATAATATTGAAATTCATCATTTGAAACAACTAGGACTAGTCTTTATAAATCTAAACATACTAAATTTAAAGTACCATTGATCAAATAAGAAGACAGCAAAATGTAGTTTATGACTTTTTGAAATTGAACAATACTAGCACAAAAAGTAACTAGAAGAACTTGAAATTAAATATGACTTTGTTACTCTTCAAATAATTGGTACATTTTCATGTCCTAACCTTCTATGCCAAGTAAAAAGAGAGGAGGAATATGATTAAACATTTGAAGAATTAGGCATAACAAATAAAGAATACAACCCACCATCACTTTTGCCTTGGTATAGGATTACTTTTATTCCTAAATCCTTAACAAAAAAAAAATGGTTAAGATAAAATTTCAAGTAACTTTGTTATACTTGGCAAAGAAAAATGGATAGATCATAAGTTTTGTTTAGCACTTGGAATAGAAAGAATATTATGCAAGGAGAAGTTACAATTATTTAGAGAAACATGAATTAATAACTTGAGAGATAGGTAATTTAGAATCATTATTTATGGTGACTTTTTTAGGATAAATGTATTCTAAATGAATTACCAAATTGTCTAGATCATTAGTTAAATGGTGTGTAGCATAATTATCTATCAACCAAGCTTAAGTTTGCTGCGAGGAAGTACTTGCCTTGTTTAAAGAAGGTTTGTTGGATATGCCCGGTGAATTCACGTAGGTAATGGACACACCTAAGTAACATGTCGATTACCATTGCAATTATGACACACTATTATAGAAGTGTCCAAGGAGTTGACTATGAGTAATTGGTTTACTTGAGAACCTTAACCTAAAAAGGAAGTCGAGGACTAATTACTTTGCCTCTACCTCAGCCTCTTTAATCTCTCCCATGGCTAGAGATAGGAGAATTGTGAATATTGAGCTAAACAAGTTACAATAGTGGCTCTCTCTTAACAATTTAAATGTCTTTCTTCAGTCAAAGATATTGCCTAGAAATCATCAAAATGAAAATAATATATATAGCATCAACCTTGAAAATAGATGATATATGGGTCCAAGACCAGCAACAATAGATCCACGTTCCTCCAAAGAAACGAGATGTTTTAGTGATGCAAGCCAATCTACAATACCTTTGGCATACACCATATAAGCCTCAATAAATAAATTTTCTTTTTTTAAGTTGTGCAATTATGCATGCAAATCCCAATTTGAGCCTTTAAATCAGATGTATAGATGGAAAAGTTTATTCTACGCAACTTTGGCAGTAATTCTCTAACAAGCTACAGCAAGACTCTTTCAAAAACAGAAGTAATGATCTAGTTGAGTATAATTTGATCATGTTGTTTCCATTTTTTAAACACAAGATTAAGTGTAACATCTTTAGAAATAGTGATAAAAGAGGTTCACTTTGATCAAGGTAATGCTATAATCCATAGTTAGTCACCATAGGAAGAAATTATATCTTTCATAGCAACAAACTAGTAGCTATAAGCTTTACAGCTAATTAATGAGCAATATTTGGTATAGAAGAAAATACAAGCGGTGGTGATACAACTACAATGGCTATAAAAAGCTAACTATCAATGGTTAAGGTGGTGGACATAGTGACGGCTAAGATGAGAAATGGTTGGGGTTTAATTCTAAATTTGATAACATAAAACCATTGAAAGCTCAATAAAATTTTATTAACAGTAGAAAACACTTATACAATAGTATCCTAATGCAATAAAGATATATAGCTAATAATATTTCTTAAATATAAAACATTCCTAAAATACAATACATACCAAAAATAAGATTATATTCCTTATCTCATTGCTCTTTCAATGCTGCAAAAAATTAAATGTATATTTTATAGAGAATCTCAAAGTAAGAAATCAAGTAGGAATATATAAGACAATGATAGCAAGAAGTTTCCATCATTAGGTATTCAACTTTAATGAAATTCAATTATCTTTTTATTTTACAACACATTCTTTGTTGTTGTCTCCAACATTCTCATCACTTTTAAAAATGAAATATTGTGCATAATGATGATAATTTTGCAATTTTTATCTTAAGGTGGTAAGAAGCAATTTCTAACATATTAGCATAGATATATTTCTATCATTATATTTTTTGTATGTTTATGTGTATGTTAGTTATACATAATTAGATGGATACTTAACTCAAATAAATATGCAGCAAAAAATAATTTTTATATTTCAAAATTCTATTAGTTATTTTTTTTAATTTCTTAACTTTTAATATATTTCATTGGGACTTTAACGTTATCACACATTAGATCAAACTTTGACAAATTAAATAAAGGATTGATTACATTTTAACTCAAATGTATTTTCCTATTAAAAACTAGCCTAAAACTTGCAAATTAATAATTATAATATATTAAAATATTCTATTTTTCTATAAATAAATACTTACATTAACTTTTGAATTTTTAATATTACTAACCATGTTGAAAAAGGTTGCTTTTAAAAGAGATGTGAAAATTTAGTATGAAAATAATGGGGCTAATTTCATGTATGGTCACTTGCCTTATACTCTTATAATGGATTTGTAATAATAAAAAAAAATTGCAACAAAAAAATATCTAAACATTTAAAAGTTTGCAAGAAAAGCCACTTTTATCTATTTCACAAGATTTGTAATTGATAAATAAAGGTGTGGATATTGACATGAGCTAAAAATGCCATGTATAAGTGCTACAATCAATTGATGATTTAAAAAGATGGCACATCAGCTGTACTTGTGGTAATGCAACATTATCATTTTGTCTTCATATACACTTTGACATTGCCACATGTGCAACTAACAGGTCCACTTTTTAGTCATCAAATGATATAGTGCTCTCACATTACATTTGTCAACTGATATCAATAGTTATATTATTATTTTTCAATTAAAATTTTAATAAAATTAATTAAGATGATTTTTCCTGTGAGTTTTTAAATGTGTAGATATTTTTCTATCACAAAATTTTTTATTATTATTAATTTATTAATAAGGTATAAGTCTAATGACTATCTACGAAATTAAGCCACATAAAGGATGATATTAAACTTATAAATTAGTTCATACATATTGTACCTAGTACATATAAAAAGTGCAAATTAACCCTCTATAAATATAGGATAAATTTGATAATTTTAAATTTTTTTAGTAAAGCCATTTCATAACTGTATCCTAACTTAATTATACATTTATTCCCACCACGTAAAGCACCATACCTGTATTTCTTATTTCTATTGGCCAACATACTCCTTAATTCAACTCTTATTATTTCCCAAAAAAGAAAAAGAAAAACTCTTGCTGTAAATAGCTAATCCCATATTTCTTCCTTCCCTCCTTCCTCCCTAAAACTATAATAGCATTGATACTTCTAATTCTCTCCTTTTCTTACTTTTCTACACCACCGTTGATCCTCAAATCTTGCATTTGCTCATCAAAACCAATAAATTCTTCATAGGGGTCTTCAAGGGCTTCTTCATCATTATCATCTCCGAATTTTAATCCATGTGAAATAACATTTGAATAATCATTAGTAGTAAACATATGATCTCTATCACATTCTTCCTCAGAAAACAAGTTATCATATCAGAGAAGCCGAAAAGCTGGTTCAGATTTTCCTTTACATTGTCGTTTGCAGTAGATCGGTTATTAAATAATGGTGATTTTCTTCTCCTAACATCACCACCTCAATGATCAAATATTATTTAGGTTTAAAAAAAAGGTCCAATTTGTTTCTTTTAATAGAACACGAATACAATATTAAGAATTTGGCATGGGTATTTTCCCTTTTTTCCCCTTTGATTCATGGAGTCAATTATGTAAAAATTGGATTAATTTTGAATCCAGCACAATCATAATAAAAGTATTGCCAAAAAAAAAGATGAAAATTAAATTTGCAAGCTAAGAACACTATTCATGAAACTTTGGAAAACTAGCAGATTTAGAGGGTTAAAAGCTTTAGAAAAATGGTTGTTTGGACAAGAAAAAAAGGGGGGAAAGCAAAATTAGAAAATAATAGGATATTAATTTAGGGTATTTTTGTATAGATTTTGTACTTTAATATTTATACAAATTGGTTTTTTCGAAAATAAAATTGAATCAAATTTGCGAAAAATAAGTAGCATTCATTTACAGCAAATCTCCTTTTACTTGAGCTCATTATGGAGGCAGAAATTTTAATAGGTGTGAATTTGGAGATTGAAATTTTCAAGCAACTATTTTGCAATTAAAGTTGTGTATAAATGGTCAATTTTAGTAACTTTTCATTTGCAAGAGCATAATAGGAAATGTTCCCTAATTTGGAAAGAGATATAAATTTCGAAATTAATTTAATGATACCATGAATAGTTGATAAGGGATGACATATAATATTAAAAATATTATAATTAGAAAATGCGAGTTAAACTTTTAAATTAATTGTGAATCAGAATTTTGAAAAAAAATTTGATAAAGTTAAAAGCTTAAATATATAAAGTCAGTCTCTTTAAAGAGAGTGCCACAATTATAATTTATCCTTATTATGTATAGAAGAATCTGCCAATTGATTTTGCTTTTATATTTTCGGTTTTACCTTTTCTGCATGATTTTGACACCTAGAATTGGATTCATGGAAACCTAATAAACTAGTTAATGAGCGTGGTCTCTAAAAAATAAAACCGTTTTTTCCAAATTTTACTTTTCTATATGGGACCCACTTAATTACTTCATCGTTGTGTAATACAAGCCTTTATAGGCTATCAACTCTTAGGAGCGGGAAGAAGAAAGCTTTGTTTTTTTTTAATAATTAGATAATTTCACTGTAATTTCTTCACAGGAGAAATAACTTTTTAGAAAAATAGTTGTTTGCTTCTTTCTTGGTGGAGAATTGTTGGCAGTCACAATAACCATCATCTAAGGATATTATAATCACCACCTTGACACCAGTAAACTAGCTTTGAAGAAGGGTTACAGGTTTATTGATTTTAAGAATTTCAAGGTTTGTTACCTTATACAACGCTGTCAAGACATGATCTGGAATCTAAAATTGGTTTAGAAGGGAGAGCAATTTAGCGTTTAAGTTTTCATTACTGATAATGGTTTTTTTTTTTTTTTTTGTGTTAGGCAGGTGTATAAAAATAGGCATAAGAGAAAACGGAAGGACCAAGAAGTTTGAACTTTCTATATGGGTCCATAAGGAGAGAAGTTACATAGTTTGGTTGATATTATAAAAAATATTAGAATAAACCGGCTTAATAGGTTCTATTAATTAAGTTGCCAGGTGTATAGTGAATAGGTAAAAGCAAAAACATAAAAGCGAAATTAATTAGCATTTCTCATAGGTGAATAGATATATATATGACAGAAAATGAATGTTTAGATGTAAATTGGTTCCTTAATAAATTGCAAAATACATAATTAACAGAGATACCAGCATATTCTACAAAAATATAGGGCATGTATCCTTATTGAATTCGAACATATAGTCTCTAAGGGTCAAAAGTAAAAGTTGATTCTAATATTTAGAGGCTTTATATCTGATTTTCATTTATCTCTTCTCTCAATAAAAAAAATGAAATAGGAGATATCATTTTTTATTAAGGCCTGTTTAATTGACCTTTTAGTTCCAATAATTACCGGTTGAAGAAATTAAAAGATGAAATAAGGCTTTTGGTAAATTTGACAGTTAATCGTCAGGCTACTAACCTCAAAAGTCGTGTATTTAGTAAAATAAAATATAAAAGTCAATGGTCAAAAATTTTTACTACTGACGATTGAAATGTACAGTAAATGTTATCTCATATGTGAGGCTCAAAATCTTAGCTTTTATAATGAAAAGTTTACTTTTTTGTATTTAATGTCCAAAATAATTCTATTGTATTTTATGTTTGTTTATCTATAATAAACAAAAAAAAAGATATAATTTTGAATATATTAAAATTTTGTATGATTTTTAGAATGCGTTTTTAAAGTTAATTGTTAGTTAGAAATTTTTTGTTTTAATTTATTAGTTTTATGTTATTTGTAATATGCATAGTGATAAATAAGAATTTATAAACTTTTTAATGTTCATAATATAATATAATAGAATAAATATTTTTTATGGTCATTTTATAAATTAGATTGTACTTTCAACCGTTAAATTATCAAATGTTTTATAAATACTTATAATTTAAGCAATGCTGACAAATGGGCGCTACAGCTAACAATAAGTGTCCACTAGTCATTGAAAAATGACAACCATCACCAACTACTGAGAGTAACTACTACCACCACAATTGGCCGCTAATAATTTATTGCTACCACTCAATCAAATAGGCCTTAAATTTGGATAAAGAAACATGCATATTTATAGAGTTTAATCAAAATTAAATTTTAATTCAATAGTCTAGATACTCATTCATATGTACGCATGGATACATAACTACAACCCAAAATGATTGATGAAAAGAAATGAAAACTTTTTCTTTAAAAAACAAAGAATAAAAATATTTGGGAGTGAAATTGTAAATCAAATTTTGTAACGTCCGCCGGTTAACGTCTTATGAACAGTGTATTCGGAACTCGATTGATGTTCCCCGTGGTGCGGATCATCATTTCGAGACCGATGACTAGCATATTGTTCATAAAACTTTGACCGGCGCTGAAAAGGGTCAAAATGAAGGAATTAAAATTTTTAGCAAAACCAATAATTACTTTTAGGTTATAAACTACCAATTTCGGAGATAAAAATATTTTGAGACCCGGACAGTTGGAGACCCGGAAATGTGCCCGGATGGTCTCGAAAATATCATACCTTGAACCTCAAAAATTCTATTTAGTATATAGGGGAAGAAATTGGAATTTTCTGAGGCCATCTGGTATTTTTTCAAAATATTTTATTCGCACTGTGAATAGTGCCAAAAAGTCAACAGTTGACTTTTGGGCTGAAATTTTATATGGACCTTAGTTATATTAATTTAGGAATTTTAAAACTGAAATGGAAATTTTTGGAGTACTAAAGAATATGTTATGAATTTTCGAAGCTGAAAACCGGACCGAGAGAAACAGTGATTTTTAAAACGGTGGAATTTTGGGCTGAAATTTTACAAGGGCCTTAATGGCAATAATTGAGAAATTTGAGGAATGGAATGGGATTTTTCTGAGGTCCCTAGAATATTTTCTTAATATTTGAAGTGAAAAACCCATTAAAATGCTTAAAAATTAATTTTTGGTTCAATTGAATCAAACCAATGGGACCCACTCAGCCCATATAACCCAGCCCACATGCGTGAAGCCTTCGCACATGAGAAAGCCTTCTTCAACCTTAAGAAAACTCCATGGCCGACGGCTTCAAGAGAGATTTCTCTCTCCTCTTTCAT
>CANXYI010381292.1:0-12460 GCA_948208565.1 Hura crepitans | reverse complement strand
TATAACTAAAACATCTCCCCATTGCCAACTTTAACCCTAGTATCTCCTAGTACAAGTGTCATAACCCGACAGTGTCTTTTAAATAGCTACTAATGTCTGGATATCGATAGCCTTTCCTATCTTCCACTAGGGGCAAGTCATCTTAAAATGGTTTTTAGCCCCAAAGAGGAAGTATTCTATTACCCTGGTCTATCTATACTACCCTTATGCCTTCTAGAATAGATGCCACAGGTCGGGGGCACATTTCTAGTCACTATTACTGTAACCTTAGGGGTTAATGAAGAGGGTCTATATGTCTAATTCCCTAGTTGAATCTAGGCCTCTTCTGGCCATTTCCTAGCAATAGGTCATGAACTAGTCTGGCTTCTGATATACTATCTCTCCTCTTGTGAGGGTTCATTTATTTCTTGCATTTCTTCCCTTATAACATAGGCAGCTAACACTAATACTATCACATATCTTAACAACTCCATAAGCTACAATAACAGTACTGATAATGTTTAACTTGGTTGCTATAGCTATGCCTAAGGTGGTGACTGATGTACAATATCACTCGACTCAATTGCTTTTTGTATAATACTAAAGGCATAACCTACTACTTCTCTTCTTTATTTTGGTAGGGTCTACTCGCTCACCCTAGTTACTACAAAAGAAACAATCACTTATCAAGCTCATTGTAATGTAGCAGTTTAAGGAAATAAATCTTAAACATAGGCACTCATGTAAAATAACTAGGAACAAGAAACCTATACTCTAATACCACTAAATATAACACCCCCTACTAGATTCTTAAAGGAATCTAATAAGCAGTCACTTCCCACTTGGTCACCCATCTTAAAATTTCCTCGGGATTCATTCATTTAACACTTATAAAAAATTTATTAATTAATCATATATGGCTTAGTTTGTCTATCTAATCTCAAGTTTATGTTATAAAGAGTATATTTGTTCTGGAAAATCATTAGATAGGTCATTTTATGAATTATAAAAATTTAGGTAGCACAACGACTATTCGAGTGATATCCTATAAATTTTCCACTTGTAAAAATAACACTTCTAGTAGTTATATTTTCAATTTTATCTCTCCTACACCCTTTCTAATCCTCTTAGTATCAATATCACACAGGGCCTCAAACCCATAATAGAGTAATAAGGACAAAATCTAAATTAATAAGATTACACAACTTAACTAGTCATAGCATAAAGGTCTGTTTATTTACATTCTATTTTACTTAAATTTATAGACTTCAATAGCTTTGTAGCGTGCTAGAAGCATAACCTATAGCTCTTATAAGAGTGCCTACTATTTACATCAATACACAGTTTTGATCTTTACTATCTCTACTACTACACTGCACGTACTATAAGGCTTGACCACTATCCTTGCTTACCTTTGTACCAAAACACTGATACGCTAAGTTAAAAACTTAGGGGTGAATTTAATATATTAAAAATATGTCTTATGTAGGCAAACAGATATGTTAATACAATAAAAACATAGGATTGAAGTGTATAGAAACCAACTAAAAATACAATACTAATTTCATTTACATATATTCCATTAGCTAGGTAATTAAATTGATGCCATTGTGATAATTTCATTTAGTATATTTCTTTTAATTTGTTCAATCAATAAATTATTCCCAAGTGCAATATTTAAATTAATGAATAGGCCTAACTAGGTAAACCACAATTATAGACTAGACCAAGAGGTAATTGAAAAATGTGCATTGGCCTACATTTTGGACCCTAACCGTTGCACTGGCCTCATATAACTGTAGGAATCAATTTATAAGATCCCCCCAAAGGGCAAAATAATGAGTAACTATGCATAGGGATAGTCTGTAGAGCTCCCAATGGCAACTAATCATATCTAAACAGCCATAAGGATTTGTTCATAGGCACCTCCCCAAGGGCAAAATAATGAGTAACTTTGCATAAGGATTAGTCCGTAGACCTCCAAATTGCAATTGATCATGTCTAATAATTCATCAGGGTCTACCCAATAGACTAATTTATTGGCTCAATTATAAACCTTAGGCACTGCACCGGCCTATTCTGATAAATAGATAGTCTAACATCTATTAATCCCTAAATTGACCGATCAACCCATCCCATGGGTGTCTAACTAATGGGCCATCTGACATTATTTTACATTCATTTATTTATTAATTAACATTTTGTAATATTTAATAAGGTTTAATAGTTAGTTACAAATTTATTTCAACATCTAAAATTTGACCTGTACAGTTATAGGTCATTTTTTGTCCTACTGTACAACTATGAGCCTTTTTTCTGAGCCAAATTTAAGTCCATCCAATAGACAACATTATGTCCATTTTATTTCATTAACTTAAAGTCTAATTATCAATGTGTCATAGACTATATTCATGTCAAATCCTAAGTGGTTCTTTTATTGGATAGTTATAAGTTAGTTATGAGTACAATATATTGTTATAGGCCTATAGCCACTAATTTATAGGCATATTCCCATACCCCTTTTTATGCCAAAACAATTGGCCATTGTAGGCTCAAGTTTATGTCATCTCATATTTTCATGTTGGCCTTAAAAATGGCCTCAATTTCTTTTAAACTTAAGTGCACAAAATGTTTACAATATAGGCACCATTTTTTGCCATTATAGATCACTCTTTAGGCTAATTTTTCCATGCTTTTTTTAAAACATTTACAAGGCATTTTCTTCTTACTTAATTAGGGCCACTATTTTCTTATGCATTATTTAATCTTTAACATGCCATGTTACTCACATATTGGGATTATCATGCCAATTTTGTAATTTACAATTAATGTTTTTCAACCATACCATTCTCACATGTTCATATTAAACTATATTATATATATTATGTCTATGTCCACATGTAAACCTCTCTGCCTACCTTGTTTTATAACAAATGATATAAATTTTTCCATAAGTTATCACACCTCTAAGCCATATATTTTTATTCTATCACAAGATTGTATGCAACTACTTAGGAACCATACATTACAAACTATTACACCTACATGTCTCGGCCATATGTATTATACATACAAGCATGTATTATTTCATGAAGTTCATTACCTAGGCATACATTCTCATGCCACACCTAATTGTTATCATGATCAATCCACATACACAATGATACATGCCCTTAAACCCACTCATACCCCTTAGCCACACATTGTAAGATTAGTATTTCATTGATCACACACATGCCCATTTGCTATGTCACCCTACCATGACAAGCACTTTCCTTTTTATACACATTAAGCACTATTTTATTCATAACATGTTAATAAATAATAACCTTACCAATCTCACATACCATTGCAATACTACTTGCCTTCTATGCCAAGATACCTAATTAGTACCTCTTAGCCATATTCATTTTATAACTAGATACATGCATTTTTTCATTAAGTCATCACAAACATATGGCATGCAATATCATTCTAGCAAAAGTGTGTGTGTGCGCACACACACATATATATATATATCCCATATCATACATTGTATGCCATTATTCCCTCTCTCACACACATGTTTACTATATGCCTTCTAAGCTAAGATACCAACTGGTACCTTTCAGCCTAAGGTTGTAATCTTTTTAACCTATATGTTCCCTCTATTATACCTATACATTATTCATCTATTCCCATTATGAACACACTTAGACTATAAATATACACCAAAATATCAAACCTAAGGATATTTAAACATAACACCTCTCAATTTTTTAAAGCATCACCATATATGCATAATTTTCCACAATTGCACACATTATTCATCAGCTCATCATGCTAACAGCATAATATCAACCCCATACAAACATTTTCCATACCCAATTATTAGGCACACATGCTCAACTTTTATAAGGCACACTTCCATTATATTAAATTCACTAACCTTTAACAATTTGAGTGGCTTTCCACACTTCAGCCTCTCTTAATTCCTTACAGAGCTTTACCACTTATAAGAGCTTTCACCATCCACCACCTAACTTAGACTACCCTTAAAATTTTTTTATAAGCTGCAAATATGAATTCTAAAAATACAATAAATCTCAAGAGTAAGAGAGCTGTTGGAAACTGATATAAAAGAAAAAGAATTAACTTGCATAATGAATTTTCCTCACACCACCCTAAATACTCTCAAGCCAAGAGGGATTCCCTTTAACCTTTATAAAAAGCAATAATAACCAATTGCTTCATTGGCCAATCTTAGCACATCTATGGGAATTTTGAGTGAGGCTTAACTGAAGAATTGTGAAAGAAATTGATCCCAAAATGAATGTTCTTCATTAGAACTAATGTGGAAAGCGAAGCTATTAAAAAATGAATGAAAAATGGAGGTGGGCATTAGGTGGCACTTATGTGAAGCTAGCCACCTACCTAAGGTGCTATTAGGAGTGCTGGGGTGCCTTAGGTCACGTCACATGGCACTTGAGCGCCCCTAAACTCAGTTTTTCAGAAAATTGGAGCTGAAACTTTGGGGAATTTTCAAAAATCACCCAAACATCAAAAAATTATCCTATTTATTCATAAGATCCTCAATTAGGCAAAATTAAATGCTCATAAAATTTTACAACAAATTTCATTTAGGAAGTAGGTGAACTAAATTCTCGGGAATCTTAATTTTTTGTTAGAATTTTGGGGTATTTTAAAATTTCCCCTAGACCTCTAAAAATCATTAAGTTTATTTTAAAAATCCTTAAACAACCTCATTTAGGGGTATTTAAAATTTCATAGCTAAATTCCTTCTAGAGATAGGTTAGCAAAGTTCTTAAAAAATCATGATTTTGTCGAAAATTCTAAAAAATCCTCAAACGACCTCAAAAAATTAAAATTCCTTGTCCTTTAGCCTAATTACAATTTTTAACCTTTAGGGTATGATATTTTCATTTTTGTTTAGGCTCATCTTGAGTCATTCTTAGCCTAACTCAATTTGAGCCTACGACCTAAAATAATTTATTAGTTCTACTAAATTTTTAAATTAAGTTGTTTTCACCCTTTTAAATCCCTTAAAGTTTAATGGCTAGTATGCCTCACCTCGGGCCTCATAAAGGTGACTTGCCACTCCAGGCACACTTTTTAAGCCTCGAGGTACTATTTATAGAGCCTCGGTGTGTGGCCATTACACTTACAATGCTACTTATATATCATAGATATCATATGCCTCTTTTACCTATCTATAGCATAGAGTCCTAATACTTTGCATTGACATATTCTTTTTTACACATATTTTTGTGTCTTAAATATATGGAAACATGCACACACTTAAACCTAATCCTAGTTATACATTATCATAAGGTAATACTAATCATAACATTTCATTATTGTCATTATATCTATCTATAGACCCATATAACATCTTGAAATTATTCTTGTTATTTCAATATTTATTTGATATCAAAGATATTCAATTACTTATACATAAATCATTGCTTATGCATATTAGTATCCATCAAATTTAGCATACATTGGTTATGTTACTTACACATCATAAGCTAGTACATTATAGCAATCTTATTATTTTACAAGTCCACTATTAGATCATAGCATATGTATACATGACACTAAAAATTCTCGTGAACATTACAAGTCCACAACCTATTATTTAAATCATTAATGATAGATAACATGCTTATATAATGCCACTAACTAACATCTGAGATATGTCTTAATTTGAAATGTAAGTTTCACTAATTAATTATCAAAACTTACTCACTTATGCATTTTTGTTTGATTTAATTAAGTATCTCCTTTAATTTGCCTATAATTAATGGATAAAATCCTAGTACTAGATAATGGGACTATGATATGTTTTATAGTACCCAATTGAGTCTTATGCAGTTGTACTCGCATTATGATATATTGTACAACACCCAATCAGGGCTTACATAGCTATACCTATATTATAATATATTTTATAATACATAATCGAGGCTTACAGGGCTATACCTACATTATGTTCGAGCATAAAGGCCATAATTAGGTACAGAAGTACCCTATTAGTTGATAATCTCCCTAATTGATTGGTTACCCTATAGGTTACCTATATTAATATGGGAATTTCATTTCTATATTTATGTTTCACATAATTACATTCAATTCATATAAACTCAATGTACATTTGTCATAAGTTGTATTATGTTAACATTATTAATTTAGTATTTCTCAAGGATTCATTATGGCTCTTTATTTGAAAATTTTTATGCCATTTAGTTATAAGAAAATATCAAACTTCTCTTGCAAGACCATCCAACCTTTAAATATTCATAGCAAAAATAACATGTTCATCATATTAGCATACTTATAACATAAAATACAAAGGATCGTACATTGCACTTATAACTTAAACATTATTTATCACATGTAGCATCCCTTTCCATATCTTGTTTTTAATTCAAAACATATGCATATGTCAAAACCACGATAATTTTAGACTAAGCTATTAGTTATATGTCGTAGAGCTTATATAATGGGATTGTATTCATATATTTAAACCATGTGAATTAATATAAAATGGCATTTCTCTTTATATCATGGTACTTTTATATATTACTTATAATTGTTTGTAATGTCTTAAATTATGTTATAAAGTCATATTTAAAATCGTAGTGCAAAGGAAATCGTGAATGTTCATGATGTGAGATTCTTATGGCATGCAAATGTGATAATACATAAATATCCCTGACCATAATATTAACAAGATAAGACATTGTTAATATGGATAAATCAACACATGTTAAACTTATTGATTAGATCAAATAATAATTCTCACAAGTAGTAAGCAAAAAGATGCTTAAGTTTAAATGTCAATGCTTGCTTGGTAAGTAAGTACATCGGAGACCCACTATGAGATCTTCACATGGATACTTAATCAATGTCAATGAAAATATCATATCATGTCAATAGTGTAAGTATTCTTAGACTTGAAATCACTAACTATCTTAAATATACAATGAAATACTTTAAATCCAAAGATTTTACTTCAAACAAGATATGTAACACTCAGCAATTACAGGTCTTAAATAGTGAACCTTAGGGTTGTGAATAGTTACTGCAAACTGATAATTAAGTTTCCTTACTAACCAAAAGTATAGGTTCAGTTTACATTTTGTTGAAATAATAAAGTCATTTAGATAGTTAATGAGCAATAAAAAGGGTAGTTGTGAATAGAGTTTTCTCGAAGGGTGAATAGTATTTTTTGAGACTCGAGTAAGATAAACTGAATAGAATGAAAGTAAATATTATAAGATAAATTTGGGTAAAATTTTTAATGAAAATGAAGTCATTTAGGTTGTTCAAAATGTAATTTATTTTTTTACAGTAGTCTCCCAAGTATAGTGACTTAATGTAAGCTTAATGATAAATATTTAGTTTGTGCTCAAAATGACTTAAGAATAACATGACCTTGTGCTAAAAATTTGTCAATAAGCTAATGCTAATAGAATTGGAATTTTTTGACATCAAGAAGTAATTTAAAAAATTTTTAAGGATAATTGAGTTGTTTAATTAAATTAGTTCCATTTGGTTTTTAATTATGATTTTCTCAAGGCTTATGAATTATGGATTTACTGAATTAATGAAACTTGAAAGGGATTTATTTGAAGCTCTTAAGTGTTGGAATCAATTTTCAAAGAATAAAAGAAAGTTTAGAATAATCCTAGTGATTGGATTGCCATGTGGCTTGATCTAAGCCCTCAATTACAATAATATATAAAGATTAAGTTTTAAATAAACACAACATTTTCCCTTCTTCCCCTACTTAGGCTGATGCCATTAGCCCTTTATCTTACCTCTCTTTTTTGTCCCTTCCACTATTGAACCTCACACCATAATACCAAGTTTGAACCTGAATTAGTCCTTCATTAAGTTTAGATCACAAATTAGAGAAAAAGAAGCAAAGAGAGGTTGTTATTAGGAGTTAATTTAGGGGTTGAAGTTAGAATGAATAGTAACACCTAAATAATTATGCCATTAATTTTATGTTTTAAAAATTTTCTAGGTTAATATTCATTAAAAATTTAAGGATTCTTGATTCAATTTCAAGTTCTGATTATTATGGAATTTTAGATGAAATTTTCAAATTGAAATTATATATATTAATTATGCCAAAGTTAATAAATTCAAGTATATATGGTATTATTTAAATTGTGTCTTTTATGTGTGTATACATATGTATGGTGTAACTAATGGTATAACTAAGTTAGGCACATTAGGCATGAATTATGTTTAAATACAATGGTTGGGGGTTAGTATGCATTATGGCTGAATGGTGTTTATAATGAACAATGGTTAACTGTGGATTGATATAAGGACTATATAGAGGTAGTGACTAAAAAAATTACATAGATGCTTAAATTAAAAGGGACATAAAGATTTAGTTATGAATTAGAAATAGGAGCAAATAACTTTGTATAGCCGAAAGGTGTGTATAAAAGGTAATAAATACGTTTAAGCTCATGTAATAGAAATAGTAAATAATGGTTATTGAAATTATTGAATGTTTAATTGGTGGAGCAAATGGAGGCTAATAAGGAATTTCATGTGTATATGTACAATGTTGTATTTGTAACCAAATGGTATGATAAAGTGTGTATATTAATATAGATGCATAATTAGTGACTTAAGTAAACATTGAGCTTGTATATGGTGAAATTATAATATATGAATTTGAATATGGACTTGAGGTACAACTAAACATGGAAGATTAAGTATGACTTATTGAACTTGAATTCTATTGTGATAGCTAGATATGTATCAGTGATAAGTAAAAATGTACATATAACTCGTAACATGTAATTTTAACAAACATAATTAAAGTCTATGAGGTAGACACCATTAATTAGATAGGTTGACATGTTAACTAGGTAATCAAAGCAGCTATTAGGACACTTTAGTGTAACTTTCATGTGTGTGCAACTGTTGTTGAGGTCTAATAGGTCCATTACACACTCACATGCTACTTAGATATATCATGAGAGTGCAACTATTATTGAGGTAAGGTAGGGCCACTACATGCAGATGTGTATACTATTGAGATATATACATATAGGAGTAGCCATCATTTAGGTCTAGAAGGCCAATACAAAATTACATGATGGTGTAGTAGCTGTTGAGGTCCATAGGGCCACTGCATATACACTTATGCTAGTGAGGTCTTATGGGACCTACGTAGTCTATATAACACTATCCAATATCAGGATAATGTTTTTTTTATTATGGGCTATATAAGAAAGTGATTAACATGAACTAAAAGAATAAAGGGGTAGACAAATTAAGTTTAAAATGATTATGTGTAACTAATAGTACAAGTGTAATTAGATGACTTAAATTTTAGAAATATTGAAATTATATGATAAGTTACAAATAAATGAACTAGGTAAGGACTTGAAATATGTAAACATGATTATGACATAAATAACATGTTGTGCATGAATTACTTAAGCATCATGGGTGGTTGTGTGTTTGATTTTAGTATATATTTCATTGAATACACCACTAAGCATTATACTCAATGCATCATGGTTTTCAATGCATAAGAGACAGTTATTTGCAGTTCAGCCTTAATGTAGCATTGTAGTAGATTAAGAGAGCCTCTTTTTTTAGGTATATCTTTTATACTATATAGTATAGTTAGACACATATGGCACTTATATGTAAATATGAGGGATAGGCCAAAACTTAGCTATGTAATGGGTTTCTAACTTATTCAAATACTTAAAGTGGAAGTGTATATCTTTATATGTAATTGTGATGTATGTATATTGAATTGTGAGAACTTATTGATAAATGTGCTAATTAAGATTGTTGGATGAGTATAGAGAATCAAAAGGATCTAATGTGATGATATGATATGATTGATATATAGAAGTGTTCTTCTTCTATAGGTTGTAATGCCACTCGATAGCCTATGTTACTGGATTTTTGACATGAGGATGCCAGTAGAATAAAAATAATGAGCTAATAATTGGTAAACAATTTAATGAAATATTATGAGTTAAACAATCTCTAAGAAAATGGTATTAGTGATAAGAAAAAATAATCTTTCATTCAATAGAATGATTTAGATATGGTCATTTGTGTCATCTCTCATTTAGGTCTGGCAATTAGACAGCCTAAGGGGTGCCATATTTAGTGGTATCAAAGCAAGTTTAGATGGTTGGTATAGGGTCATATGTTGTCTCTATAGATGGTATAAAGGTGGATCCCAGTAAGATAAAAGTTGTTTTAGAGTTGAACCCACTAAGCAGTTTAATGAAGAGTAGGAGTTTCTTAAGGTTAGTAGAATATTATAGGCAGTTTGCCAAAGGATTTTTGATTATTGATGCTCCAATGACCCTCCTAATACATAAGAATGTTAAATTTGTATAGGGTGAAAAATCTCAAGATAGCATTGAAAAGTTAAAAACGATGTTGACATAGGCCCTTATTATCACACAACTCGAGTTAGGAAAAGACTAGTGATCCCTCTCGTAATGCACTTGAATGTGAGTTATTATAGAAGGGCAAGATGGTAGTGTAGAAACATGTCTAGGGCTCCTATGTTCAGGATTGTCTAATGATGAATAAAGATAAAAAAAATTATTATAAACAAGAATATTGTCACCAAATTTAAATTCTTCATCACAAAATTCAAGAAAAATAATAAACTCTTAGATATGGACTCTAACTCAGCTCAAGAAGCTCATGGTGAAACCCAAAATGGGGCCTGAAGCTGATGCCTAACATTAATGCCAATGTGGGTGCGAAGGGTGAAGCTCTATGTGGTACGGAGTCAAATTCTAGAAAAATATCTTAAAATTTGATTAGAAATCAAAATTCTAAATTTTCTATAATTTTTGTTGCTGTGGCACAAAAAACGTCATTTTAGTTCCCAAAACGACCATTTTCACTTTTGTTGAAATAGCTGGTGCTATTTCACATGGCAGAGTCTTATGTGGACTCTAAAGTAGGTCACATAAAATGACCATTTCACAAGTTGAAATACCCATTTTCACCAAAATAGCCATTTGGTTGAGGCTAAAATAACCTTTTTTTTATCTCAAAAACTATGTACAAAAGTCGAACCCCGTGTTAGTCTAAAAGGTTGAGTTTTTTTATAAGTGCACACCTCCAGACAGAAAAATTATTGTCAAAACACTATTTTTCTAATTTTAAAGTGATTTATTAAAACTATTCTCTAACTTTCTCTCAAGTTAACTAAGTATTAATTTTGAAGGCAATTATACATGGTGAGTCAACCAATCATTTCTTCATTCTTTTATTTCTTCTTTTTTCCATCCTCTTACTAGTAAGACATGGTGCATTTAATTTTTTTCTTTGTTGACCATTTGCCAGTTAAATGTGGTGACCTTATTTTATTTTTCTTATCCATTTACTAGTTAGATGAGATCATTTATTATTTGTCTATATTATTTTCTTTCTTATTTTTATTTATTCTATTTGCATTCTTTTATTATTTATTCTTTTAGTTTAGGTTTCATTATTTCATTCACACTAACGTTGTGTTTTAATTGTTGGTGCGAGTTGTTTGATAACTTTTGGGATTTTATCCAACCTATACTTTTCCCACTTATTAAACCCCCTACAGTATTTTAAGCCATTTCAATATAATTTTATGTTTTTTAGGGTAAAATGTATTTTAGGTAATTTCCTTGTAAATTTTACCATTTAAGTTAGAAAGCATTTTAGATAATTACCATGTAATTTAATTTTCATTTTGAATATTTCCTTGTATTTTCTGTGAATGTTGTAATAGGTAGAAAAAGACTTTTAAACATTATAAAAATTAACCAAATTGATTTCTATTTAATTAATTAGCGTTTTCTAATAAAATGGGTTTTGATTTTTCTTTAATAAAAGTCATAAATATTAAATTTGTTATCATAAATTGGCATATGAGAACTAAAGTTCTCAAAAAGAATCAATTTCTCGATTTGATGCATGATTCTCTTTAATTTTATGTATTCCTTTTATAAATATACTTGTTTCATTATATTTCTATATGATTGAATGCTTTATTTTAATCTCAAACCTTGCTTAAGAGAAAGGATAAAATTATGACTTTAATATAAAATTCTATATTAACTTGAAGAATAAATGTGAGTGGGGTTTTAAATTGCTTTGGTTTTTGCCCTAAAAGGTATTACCCAACTTCGGTTGGTGGTGACTCCTACCTAAACTCTCTCTTTCTAAGATAATCAAATTTGAATGGCTTCAGATTCTTTTAACTTCCTTCTCATCTTTTGGGACATAAGAGGTGAGATTTAGTTTGAGTCTTTTGTTATTTCAGTTTGACTGGCCTTGAAAATGAAGGGATGTGAACATGTAGCATATATATCTAAATAGTTCCACATGAGTGGAATTATTCAACACATGATCTAGAACTGGCAACTATTGGTTTTGCCATAAAAATATAGAGGAATTATCTTTATGGGGAGAGCTATTATAT
>CANXYI010381253.1:0-12394 GCA_948208565.1 Hura crepitans | reverse complement strand
TTGCAGTGAAGGTGTGGAGACATTACTTGTATAGAGAAATTTGTTATATTTATACTGATCATAAGAGCCTAAAGTACCTGCCCACACAAAAGGAATTGAATCTCAGGCAATAATGATGGTCGGAGTTAATGAAAGATTATGATTTTCTGATAGACTACCATCTAGGAAAGGAAAATGTGGTTGCAGATGCTCTGAGTATGAAACTTATTACAACACATGCATGCTAGGGTAGAGTACACAACAGAAGATGCAATTTTGGCTAAATTACAAATTAAATCTAACTTCAAGCAATAGATAAAGGAGTCTCAATTGAGAGATGAACATATAGTGCAAACCATAAGCAAAGTCAAAGAGGGGAAGACTACATGGTTTAAATTGGGTGTAGATGGAAGCTTGTACTATTAGAATAGGCTCTATGTACCAGAAATAGATGGATTGAGAATGTAAATTTTGAAGGAAGCTCATGAAGCTCCATACTCCATACACCTAAGAAGCACGAAGATATACCTTGATTTGAAACCCCACTACTAGTGGCTAGGAATGAAGTGGGAGGTAGTTGAATATGTAACGTGGTGCTTAACTTGCTAGCAAGTGAAAGCTGAACACTAAGTTCTTCTTAGATTGTTACACCTAATAATAATCCTAGAATAGAGATAGGAGAAGATCACTATGGATTTTGTAATTGTGTTACCACTGATCAGAAGTAAATGTGATGTTGTATGGGTGATAGTAAACAGATTAACCAAGATAACTCACTTTATCTCGATAAGGATGGATTATTATTTAGAAAAGCTAGCTCGACTTTATATTGATGACATAGTATGGCTACATGGAGTATTGGTAGTCATCATTTTAGATTGAGACCCAAGGTTCACTTCTAGATTTAGGAAGAAGCTACAGGAAGCACTGGGTACTTGATTGACATATAGTACAACATTCTACCCTCAGATGGATGGACAATCAAAACAGGTGATACAGGTGTTGGAAGATATGTTATATAGCTATGCAATAGAGTTTAGAGGTAATTGGGATCAATATTTGTCATTAGCTGAATTCGCTTACAACAATAGCCACCAAGCTAGTTTAGGAATGGCACTCTATGAAGCATTATATGGTAGAAGGTGCAAAACTCCCCTTTGTTAGATTCAAGTGAGGGAAGGTAAAATTATGGGATCCAACTTAATTAGAGATACAGAAGAGAAGGTTAAGATTATAAAAGACATATTAAAAGCTTCCTCGGACTGATAAAAATTGTAAGCGAATTTAAAACGGAGAGACATTGAGTATGAAGTCGGTGAATGAGTATTCTTGAAAGTGTCACCATGAAAGAAGATACTTAGATTTGATAAAAAGGGGAAACTTAGCCCCAGGTTCATTGGTCCCTACGAGATCATAGAACGTGTGGGACCCTTAGCATATAGATTGGCATTGCCTTCTGAACTACAATAAAATCATGAAATATTTCACATATCGATGTTGAGGCAATATAGATTAAATCCATCACATATAATAGCTATAGAGGAGATACAAGTATAACAAGACTTAACATATGAAGAAGAACTGATGTAGATCTTGGTTAGAGAAGTAAAACAGCTAAGAAACAAGTCAATCCCTCTAGTAAAGGTACTATGGAGACATCACAATACCACAAAAGTCATGTGGGAAAGAGAAGGAAATAAAGGCACAATACCCATATCTATTCACAACAGGTAATTTCAAGGATGAAATTTCTTAAGAGAGGAAGAATTGTAATGCTTGTAAGTTCAAGTTTCATGAATAGTACCTCCGTGGCACGAATAATGCTCCTTGTGAGTAGGGGTACCTAGTAAGGCCAAAAAGGGGTATAATGGTCATAAAACTTTGATTAGCCAGAAAATGGACAAAATGAAATAATTTAAAAATTTACCAGAACCAATAAATCATTTCAAGTTAAGAACTAGTGAATAGTGATAAAAAATGAGGTTACGCTGGGATAGCCCCAAGATGTCCTCAGATGGACCTAAAAATACCATACCCTAAACCTCAAAAATTCCAATCTACATGGTGGTGAAGGAATTTTAATTTTCTGAGATCATTTGATATTTATTTGGAATAGTTTACTTTAATGGGTGAATAGTAATTATAGTTGCCAATGAAATTTTGACTTGAAATTTTATAAGTCTTTTAATGGCACTAATCGAGGATTTTTAAAACTAAAATGACTATTTTTAGAGGTCTAAAGAAATTACTATGAATTTTTGAAGTTTAAATGAAAATCGAGAGAAAATGGACTGTTAGATCGCCATGTGTTGCGATCTGGGCCATCCACTGAGCCCATATAAAAGGCCTTAGACATGTGAGGGACTCATATGTGTAAAACTCATCTTCCTCCTCCCAAACCCACATAAGCTGATGCCATTCCCAAGGTACCTTTCCCACCATTTCTTCTTCCTTTCTCCTCCCATACACCACCAAAATTCATGAATTTTATATGCTTTTGGCCCTCTAGGACCCATAGAAGCTAAATCAAGTGGAAATTTCACCATATCTTACTTTTAGAGAGAAATTCACTTAAGGTGAATAATGACAAATTTAGGTGTAAATGACCTGATTCCATTTTTTTATTTTTGTTTTAGGTAGCTTAGGTAATTCTAAGAAATTTCATGGTTTTAGATTTCAATTTAGGGTTATGTAAAATTTTTAGGAATTTTTCCAAGGCAAGATTTGGTTATGTTAGGTTAAAGAGAAGGTATGGAAGGAGAACCCTATTCAAGACCTTAAAGTGGTGGAAAAAAGGGTGTTTTCACACCTTAGGTATGTGGACTTGACTCAATTAATGCATGCCATGTGATTGTGCATGATTTTATATGTGAACATATGTGTGGAAATGGTAAAACTTAGGGTTAGGCATGGAATTAATGTAAATAAATGGTAAAATTATGTTAATGGCATGAAAATAACCTTGTATGCATGATTTGAGAGAAAAAAACCAAGTGTAAGTGTGTGTGCTATGTGTGGCCAAAACATGTGCATGTATGTGATGTCATGTGTAAGCATGAGTATGGCATGTTATGTATGGAATTGACATGGAAAGGAGATGGAAAGATTATTCTAGGAATGTGAATAAAAATAACAAGATGTATTGAATGGTAGTTTAAGAAATTGTGATCTAAAATGATGTGAAATGGTGATTTGTATGTGTGTAAGTAATGGTATAAGGATAATGAATGAACTCATGAGGATATTGAGATATATTGGGTGGAGAAATGAGGCATGCATAGTTGGTATGAATAGATATTTGGAAATCATAATATTGAGAAATGACTAAATGAATAGTAACTTAAGGAAAAAAAAGACCAAATGAATAGTGATTTTGTAGAAAATGACCTAAAATGGGAAATAATGCATAAATGTACTAAAAATGAAAATATGAGTTGTTAGTGACATGACATAAGATGAAAGATAAGTAGTAACTAAATAACTAAATAATGAATAGTAAATTGGCCCATCATTTAGACACACATTAGATGGGTTGACTGGTCAACTGGGGAATTAGTAGCTACTAGGCAAGTTGGTCTTTTTAAGGCCACTATTGTTTAATGTGATGACTGGTGTAGCTGTCGAGGTTCTGAGGTTTAGGTATTGGGAGGTCTACCTCGACTAATCCCTACTATCGATTAGCTTCATATGGATATTGAGAGTTCCTACGAGGCTGATCCATGTTATGCACCAGCATTGCATTGGAGATGTTGATTAGGGTATTGAGAGGTTCCATGAGGTTGATCCTTGTTATCCCACTTGTAGATATTGGGAGGTCCATGAACTGATCCCTGCTATCTGCTAGTCTAGTATTGAGAGGTTTTAGTGAACTAATCCCTGTTATTAGACTAGGTAAGTGTAGCTACCGAGGCCTAAAATATGGGCCACTACACAACAAAGATCCCAATATCCAATGTCTTAAAGTGTAGTCTATCTGTCATGGGCCTAAATAACATTATACTTAAATAAACATAATACGACCTAACTAGTAAAAATGGCAATGGAATAAATACTTGGATTTAAATAAGTAAGTTG
Source organism: Hura crepitans (assembly GCA_948208565.1). Lineage (NCBI taxonomy): Eukaryota > Viridiplantae > Streptophyta > Magnoliopsida > Malpighiales > Euphorbiaceae > Hura > Hura crepitans. Next base: position 8,341 of record CANXYI010381253.1, on the reverse strand, counting down.
ACCAGATGGAAAATGAATAGATTACTTGCATGACAAGGCATTGTAACTTACAACACATAACTGGTAAAATAATAATAATACTACCTAGAAATAACCCTAGTGTGTGTTAGACTATACATGTGTCAATATATGCATGACTATTCTCATGACATGCATTTTTTGTTTCAATTCTACCACTAAGTGTATACTTACCATGTTGATGTTCTAATGCACAGGTCTTAGATAGGGTTAGCTACTCAACTTCATCCAGTGTAGTATAGCTATTGTTAAGTTCTTTTGGTATATATTTATGTACTTTGATTGTTATTAGTAGAAGTCCACTCATGTATATTAGTGGTTTAAAACATAGATAGATGATATATATTATGGATACACATATAGATGTCTATATAATAAACTGCATGATCTATATAGATCTGAACCTATGATGAGAATATATGCCTTTTTAGCCATTTAAAAATTATGGGTCTAAAACCCTATGATTATTGTGTGACTATGGTTGATGCAAATCTAGAGGACTAGAATGGTTTCAAAGTTGGGTTTACTATTATGAGTATTAAAGAAGTGTTTTTATGCAGGAAAATTTTTTTTATTGTTCACTTAGGTAGTTGTTATGTTGCCCAAAATTTTGTAAATTGGATAATTGACCTAAAATAGGATTTTATCAGTCTAAGATAGTTAGTATTAAGAGATTATTTGATAATTTAAGGGAAACATGGTTAACATGCCTTCATAAGTAACAAGTTGATAAGTGTTAAACAAATGAGGCCTAAGGAAATCTAAGGATTGGTGACCTACGGGAAGTAGCACTCTTTATCTATTTCCTTTAGGAATGGGCAGGGGTGTTCCACTTGGTTTGTTTTAGTACCAAATCACCTTTTTGTATGGGTCTAGGCTTGACTTTCTTGTTGTAAGCTCTAGAAATTCTCTTATGGTATAATTGCATATGATAAAGTGCTTTAAGTCATTTTTCATTAATCAATGCCAACTATTCATATTTGTTTTTAGCCCATTCTACTTCTAGTATTTATGCTTCCAGCACAACCCTGAGTGAAGGAACTTTAATTTCTATTGGCAAGACTACTTCCATTTTGTAAACTAATGAATAAGGCATAGCTTGTGTAGATATCCTAACACTTGTTCTATATCCCTATAATGAAAAGGGTAACATGTCTACCCAATCTTTATAGGTAATTGTCATTTTTTGCAAAATTTTCTTGATATTCTTATTGGTTGCTTCCACTACCCCATTAGCTTGACGTCGGTATAAAGAAGACTTGTGATACTCAATTTTGTATTTCTATAAGAGCTATTTAGTTTCACCCTGGAATCATACTCCATTATCTGTGATGACTTGTTGTGGTAATCCATACCTATAGATGATCTTTCGTTCAAAAAAATTTCACTATTTATTTTGCCCTTAATTTGTCGAAAGATTTAGCTTCAATGTATTTAGAGAAATAATCAATTGCTAACATTATTTATTTATGTCCTCTAGTAGCTGACGGCCTTATTTCCCCAATTATGTCTATTCTCCATGTTGAAAATAGCTAAGGAGATGATAAACTAGTCAAGCCAATAAGTGGTAGATGACTTATGTTCCTATAGATTTGGCACTTGTGACATTTCCTGATAAAGTTATAGCAATCTATTTCTATCGTTAACTAGTAGTATCCTAATCGCATGATCTTTTTGGCCAAGTTTTTTCCATTCATGTGAGGTCTATAAACACCTTTATGTACCTCTATAAGTATTTTTTAAGACTTCAATTTGTCTACATATCTGAGCTAAATACTATCTAAATGCCTTTTGTACAACATCCCTTGGTAAGAAATGAATAGAGCTAATAATTTCTGTAAGACCCTCTTATCTTTCTCAATTGCATGGTTTGGGTATTGTCTAATTTCTAGGTATACTTGGATGTCAAGGTACCAAGGTAAATTAACATTGGTTTATTCTATTGTAGTGCTAACTATACCTGTATAGGTAGGGAATCTCCATTTGCTAAAGTACATGGGTTAAGCTAAATCTTTTTTGGTGAGGTTTAAGACTGACATCAAAGTGGCTAACGCACCTAAAACTTGGTTTTATTCTCTAGGGATGTGATGGAAAGTGTATTGGTCGACCCCTTCTGATAGATTTGTGAGTATTCTAACATAATTGCTTGTTACCCTTTACTTATTGTATGACTAGCATGGATTCCCTATATATGTCACTTACATTTGCCCCCCAGCTGATATAAAGTTTCAAGGTTATAAATGCATGCTTCATATTCTACTATATTGTTAGTTACTTAGAATTCCAACTTCTTAGATAGGAACATCTGCTCTCCTGTCGAATTGATGAGTAATACACCTCCTCCTATGCCTTTTTGGTTTATAGCTCTATCAAATAATATTGGCCATCTTTCTTGGGATATTGCCTTTAAGTATTCATATGAAAACTCAAATTCTTCTTGTTTTCCTTTAATTGGAAGTTGTGCTAGGAATTTAGCTACTGCTCAACCTTTAATCATCTTTTTGGTGACATAAGAGATGTCAAACTCTTGTAGAAGTAGGATCCAATAGCCCATCTTACCTATTAAAGAAGGTGTATTTTGCAACTACCTTAGGGGATCATGTTTCGCTACTCTCTCCACCTTGTATAATTGAAAGTAGTGACATAGCTTTTTAGAGACCTAAATTAATCCCTAACATATCTTTTACACTTCTGAATACTTATATTCATATGGAAGAAATTTCTTACTTAGGTAATAGACTACATTTTCCACCCTAGACTCGTTTGCTTGTGTAATGAGAGCTCCTATGGAAAAGTCTTCAATAGCAAGATACTGGTTTAAGGATTTTCCATGTTTTGGTGGTCCTAGGATAGAAGGTTTGGCTAAGTACTACATTGATAGCTTGAAAAGCTTTCTTACAATTTTCCTTCCATTCTTTTAATTGTCCTTTGCATAAAAAATTGAATATAAAATCACAAACCGACGTAAGTTTGGCTATGAACTGACTGATGTATTGCAGTTTACCCAAAAATCCTTTAACTTCCTGTTTTTGATCAAGTTTTAGACATTTGCAAGATCACTTTTACTTTATTTTGATCTACTTCAATCCCATTTCTATTAACCATGAATTCCAACAACTTTCCTAATGTGACTCCAAAAATGCACTTCTTAGGGTTGAGCCTCATGTTGAATTGGTCTAATCTTTAAAAGAACCTTTCTAATGCTTCAAAGTATCCTTCCCTTTTAGTAGACTTCATCATCATATCATCCACATAAACCTTAACTTTCTTGTGTATCATGTTATGGAAAATTTTAGTTGCCATCCATTGGTAGGTTGCTCTTATGTTCTTTAGTCCAAAGGGCATCACCTTATAATAGTATGTCCCTTATTTAATTATAAAGGTCATTTTGCATTTGTCGATCACCTTCATTAAGATCTAGTTATACCTTGAAAATCCATCAACAAATGAGTACATGGCTACCATAGCTGCATTGTCAATTAATCCATCAATGTGGGGCGAGGGAAAGTCATCTTTGGGGCATGCTTTGTTCAAGTCCTGATAATCAACACACATTTGAACCCTTTCATCCTTCTTAGGTATAGAACTATATTGGCTAGCCAAGTAGGGAAGACAATCTCTTTAATGAACTTGGCTTTGAGCAACTTGACAACTTCTTCCTTTACCTTTTCTGCCTATTCCAGTCTTATCCTTCTGAGCTTTTATCAGACTGGAATGGTGTGATCATATGTTGGAATGATATGTTTAGCAACTTCATGATCAATGCTTGACATATCCTCATAACTCTAAGTAAAGATTCTTTCATATTTTTTAGTAATCTCTTGAATTTTTTTCTTTCATTGATAGTAGTATCATGGGCAATTAATATATTTTTAGGCTATTAATTTATGCCAAGATTAAACGAATTAGTTTTAATGTAGTTAATATAAAAAAATGCTTATGTAATAATCCCTTGGATGCATACTATCATTAGGAAAAACATTGCACAAATAAGCAAACTCTTTGTTCATTTTATTGGAATGGAAATTGTTTGCCTTAAAAAGGTCACAAAGATATATTTCATCAATAAGTAAATCAGGCTCTAAATTAGATAAATTTTTAGGAGAGCTAGAGTAGATTTCTTTAATAGCTAGTAGCTTAATAAAGACTTCCTCTATCCACTAGATCTAAGTAAGGTGGCTAGATTCCCAATCAATAGCATCTGCAAAGATCTCAAAGTCCGACTTGTAGCTCCCATCCACTATGGTAGGTTTTAGAGTCCCACAATACTTTGTAATCTTTTGTTTGACAATAGTCCCCCAAAGTATTCCCTTTCTTTTGGCTCCCCCTTCTCTTGGATCATATCCCAATCCTCTTGTGTCTTTTTAAGTGTGAAGCTGAAGTGGTTTAGTTACACCTTGTAAATTCTTCCTTAAACTAGCACTAGGGAAGAAGTCCATCTTTTTCATCATTTTGAACATTGAGGGGTCCATGTAATCTTCATAAATTCCAGCAGTGTGAAATCTAGTGAAAGGCTAATTAGCGATAACCAATATAGATACTGCATAATCGACTTTAACATTTATGGTAACAATGTTGCCTTCATGCTGGAACTTCATCCTTTGATGCAGGGTAGAGGGAACTCCTCCAAGTTTATAGAACTAAGGTCCCCCTAATAGTATAGAGAATATAGCTAGGATATCAATCATAGTGAACTCTACATCATCCATAATCAGGCCCATTTAAACCTTAGTATTGAAGGAGCCTTCACCTTATCTTATTGTGTAATCTTATGCTTTGATAGTGATGGCTAAAGGGGCCAAATCCTTTTTCTTGATTCTTAAACTAGATAAGATTTTAGCTGGGTAAATGTACAGTGAGGAACCATCATCAACCAAGTCACACCTTATCTTTTTCCCATTTATCTCAGCTTTAATGAAGAGAGGCCAGTTATGTTCCCTTCCTTCTAGGGGTAAGTCAACATCTAAAAAGGTAATAAGGCGTGATAGTGGTAGAAATAACAACTTGACCTAAGGCTTTAACTACTTTGTGTTTATGGTCCTTTGATGACATTAGTAAATCCTAAATGCTAATTTTAGCTTGGGTCTTTTTTTATCTACTTTAACACTTTATCGTGTTTAACTTATTCGATTTTAGATTCTTTTTGGGTAGGATCTGACCATTCTTGTCAACTCTCTCTACTATTTCTCCCTTAACCTTGAGTGGCTCTCTCTTTCCCTCTTCAGAATCTTTATTGGAAGATTCATCCTAGAAGCTTTTACTCTCCCCAAGATCACCATCACTCTCACTCTCCCAAAAGCTGGTTAAAAGAATGGATTCACTCTCTTTCACCCCCTTATAGATCTCTTAGTTAAATCCATAAATTTCTTTAAGCATGTATTCTTCAGGTAGTCTAGATTTAAGAAGGCAAACTACTTGGTATTTTGGCAAGTGATTTGAGGTGGCTTTTAGATCAGGTATTTTCTAGGTATTTAAAAAGTTTTGGATAGTTTTTCTGAAATGTTTGCAATTGTCAATAAGGCATCTAGTTTGTTGGTGATAAGCATAATATTGGTCATGCCTATAGTTGGGTGGTAATGGTCCATTAGATGGTTGAGGTGGAAAGGGTTGTAACTTAGCTTCCTTAGTGAGTTTTCTCAAACACCATGACAAATATTTACCTAAGTTGTAATACCTTCTACCTTAGACAACATGCACATCAGCTGTTTTGTTTGCACCCCTAGTATTACTGCCTATAAAAATGGGATTGTTCATCCTTTTGAACCCTTTATTTTGATAATTGGCTTTTAGGTCGATAGTTATATATTTTAACTATTCTTAGGTGGTGATACCTTTAGCAGTTAGCCCACTATTCATGTAATTATTTTCATTCCTGATGAACATTCTAATTTGATCAATATCCTTAGGCTTATTCCATATATTCAAAATTTTGTCTCTCCATCTTTGCAAGTAATCGAAGAAACTCTCATTTGGACTTTGCTTCATTAACTTTAGATGTAATGCCTATGAATTAAGGCTTGTTAAATAGTGCCCTAGAGTTTGGGAAGTGTACCTAGGTTTTCGGGTTACTTGTATATATACCGAGGTAATGGCACTGGTCGTGAAACTTTAAGGGGCATTAATTTGATGAAAAAGTTTAAATTTAAAAATTTAGTAGAACCAATAATTAATTTTAACTAGTAAAGAATGCATCTGTGTAATAAAAATTTTCGAGCATGGATTAACCCAGGGTGTGCCTGGATAGGCCCAAAAATAGTGGACCGTAAAGCTAAAAAATTCTACTAGTGAAAGAATTTTTGGATTCCAAGTTTGTTTGCAAATTTTTGTAATTTTTTAAGTTGGCATGCAAATTGAGGTAGCCTAAAAATTATCTTATCAATGAAATCTATCCATAAAAATTTATGAGCACATATAGGGGATTAAAATATGAATTTTAAAATTAACGGCATAATTTTCTAAGGTCCAAGTGAATTACTGTGAATTTTTGAAATTTGCCAAAAAATCAAGATGGTTTCGAGACAACCCTTATCATGTCAAAAAGGACCCCACACCATGCCAAGTGTCTAAAGAGGCTTGCCAAGTGGAAAGCACAATTGACATGTGGAATTCCACTTAATTCAAATGAAAAGAATTTTTTCTTCCTCCTTTGTTGTTGTTGATGCCAAAGAGGAGTTTGATTGGGCATAACTCTCTCATTTCTTCACCAAAAATGATGATTCTAGTTTCTAAATTTAGCTCTATCTATTAGGCACCACGGGAAAAAGGAATTAGGAAAAAATGACTAATCAATTTGGAGCTAAAATTTATCAAATATCACTGGTTCAGACTGTCTAGAATTATGACCTTTAGGTAAGTTCATAGTTGTTTCTTCTACATTTCTTGGGATTTTTGGTTTCCATTTAATGCTAGATAATGCCTAACACCTGCATGATTATGTGTGTGAGGTGTTTGTGGCAATTGGATGGCAAATTAAAGTCCATGAAGAGGGAGGAAAGCTACTATGGAAACTGGACAACATTGTGTTATTGTGGATTCAAGGGGCTTTTTCTCACTTGTAAGTGAATTTAAAGCATTTATTTCATTCAATGAGTGATTGAGATTATGAACAATAGTTAAGGATAGCTAGAATATTGAGTTTATGAATAATTACTTCAATATGAAGGTTGATTAAATGATGACTTAGTGAATTAAGGAGCAATAGCTTAAGAAACTTGCAAATTAGGCTCAATTTGCTTATTGATTTTGGGATGTATGAATGTTTGGTTGGGATATATAATACCTAAAATATGAATGAAGGATTTCTTAGCATGTTAGAAGAAGAATTATAGTAGTTGTGATTAGAAAACATTATGAAATGTACCTCTCATGCATGTACCTGAGAGCTACCATGAATGAATTTTATGTGTGATGTTTGATAAAGAGCTTATAAGTATATGTAACCTATGAGAATTAGCTTGGAATTGAGTATGTATGTGTGTATTTGTGTTCATGGCATAAATGTGTAGATGGATATTAATATATTATGGAAAGGGAATGGAATTATGTATTATTTTCCTTCGTAGCCGAGAGGAATGTTATTAACAATATGGCATGAAATTTAGTTTATTGAAGTTTTTTTTATATGAATTATAATGGTCAAGGCAATTGACTTATAATGATCTTGAATTAAACAATGTATATGGCATGATGATATTTTAAATAAACTTTGAGAATGCATCTTTAAATGACTAAAAATGTTGAACTAAAACATATGGCTATGACCTAGAATAATTGCTTAAAAGGTGACTTAAAATGAACATAAACTTATGCCTTCAGGGCTAGATTTGGGATATAAGAATGAATGGCAATTATGCTTATTGTTTAGCCTTAGAAGTGGCCTAGATATGATTGGCTTTGGGCTTATGAATATGGTTAATAAGATTTTAAAAACTGTGCTAAAATTGAACTTAAAATAGTCTTAGAAATTTACTTGAAAAGTGGCCGAAATGACTTGTAACTGTCCAATTGACCCTTACTCGAACCAAAAATGTCACTGGATAGAAAAAGTTAATTTCATGGGAAATAATGCTATGATAAATTATAACATATTAAATCTTGTATATTGGTAATAATAGAACTTAGAATTACTTTGGGATTTTTACCCGATAGAGCAAAAATGTGGCTATAACAAACTGGCTAAAAATAAACTGTGTATTAAAATTTATAACTGTAGACACCCCACCTCGACCAAAGATGATAGCCAGAGATAGACTCTTTGAGTACAGCACAAAAATACTTCAAGATATTAAGTTTGCACGGACTAACATCCTTAAATACTTAGTCC
>CANXYI010381222.1:0-10338 GCA_948208565.1 Hura crepitans | reverse complement strand
TTTAGGTCTATTTGGGCATATCCCAAGTCATTACTGGCTTAACTCTATTTAATCCTACAGCCCACAAGATTACAGCCTAAAATAATTTATTGGTTCTACTAAATCTTTAAATTAAGTTAATTTCATCAATTTATGGCCCCTCAAAGTTTCATGACTAGTACCCTTACCTCAAGCCTCTTAAAGGTGACTAGGCAGTTCGAGAACACTTTTTAGCCTCAGTAGTACTATTTATAGAGCCTTAACTTATAGCCATTACAAGAGATTTATCCAACCTTAACTAAGGATGTGTTTGATTTAGTTTATATATATCATGAGTTACTCTTTAGTGAATTGTATTTATCTAACCTATTTGAGGTGAATAATTTTCTTAGTAAAAAAGTGAGCAATGAGTTTGCATATTTGTGTGATATTTTTCCTAATGATAGCATGTATTCTAATCATCATTACATGACTATTTTTTACACTAATTGCTTTAGAATTATCCTATTTAATCCTGGAACAAATGAAAAACTAAAAATATATTAATCACTAAGGATACTATTGCCAAAGAAAGAAAAAAGTTTCAGAGATTAATAAGGAAAAATGAAAAAGTATTTGCTAGAAATTATAAGGATGTTCCTTGAATCAATCGAGAGGTAGTAGAACATGCCATTTTTACATACGATCATATGCCTATGATATGCCAAAAAAAAAGAAGAATGAGACCTAAATAGGGCAAAAAGTTCAAAGAAGAAGTCATTAAAATGTTAGAAGCTAATTTCATAGAGGAAATCATCTTTCTTACTTGGTTAGCCAACATTGTCCTTATAGCAAAAAAGGATGAAAGGATTAAGATGTTCATTGACCATAGAGATATAAATAAAGCTTGCCCTAAAGATGATTTCCCCTACTTCACATTGATATACTTATTGACAGTGCAGCCATGGCGGTTATGTACTCCTCTATTGATAGACTTGTAGTGTATAACCAAATTCTTATGAAGGTGAAAGAAAAATGCAAAATGACCTTTATAAATAAATAGGTGATGTATTACTACATCATGCCTTTTAGACTAAAGAATATAAAAGCCACTTACTAAAGAATGGCAACTAGACACTTCTATTTCATGATGCTCAAAGAAGTAAAAATATATATCAATAACTTGGTGATCAGATTAGTAGATAGGGAAAGGACATTTTGAGTCCGTGGAGAAGTTTTTTTAAAGCTTAGATCTATTTAACATGATGCTTAATACTAAGAACTACATTTTTATATTAACATGAGAGAAGTTGTTAAAATTTATGGTTAACAAGAATGGGATTAAAGTAGATTTAGATAAAGTGAAGGCTCTTTTAGAAATGCTAGGACCACAAATAGAAAAAGAAATATAGGGATTCTTAGGGAAGCTATAGTATATCAAGAGATTCATAACCAAACTTACATCCACTTGTAAGCCTATCTCTGAGCTCTAATAAAAAAACCAACCCTGTGAGTGGATCAATGAATGCTAAAAAGATTTCAAATCTATAAAGCAATAATTCACCAACCCATTTATTCTAAAGCATCCAATGTTAGGGAAAATTTTAATTTTATACCTTGAAGTAGAAGAGAATTCCATTAGAGCTCTTATCACCCAAGCTGATGACTTTGGGATAGAATTTGTAGTTTATTACTTATGTAAGAAACTACTCCCATATGAACAGAAGTATGAAAAAGTGGAAAAAATTTTCTTGGGAATAATTTGGGTGTCCAAAAAGCTCTACAATTACTTTCAATCATACGAAGTAGAGGCAGTATTAAGGCATGATCTACTTCGATATCTATAAATAGTTACATTATTAGTGGGTAAGATAGGCAAATGAATTCAATTATTAGAAGAATTTGATTTCTCTTATGTTACAAGGAAGACAAATAAAAGATATGTAGTGAAAAATTTTCTGGCATAAATACCCACGAAAAGTCATGACATTGAATTTGAATTTCTATATGAGTATTTAAGGGCAATCTTTTATAAAGGATGGAAAATGCAATTTGATGGAGTAGTTAATAAAAAAAGTGCCAATGTAGGCTTATTACTAATAAGCCTAGAAGGAGAACACATATTTTTGGCAAGGAAATTGGTTTTCCAACTACCAACAATTCCACCATGTATAGAGCATGTATCTACAACAATGATACCTTACTTCTACTAGGGGCAAAAATGGTTGATGTGTATGGACAATCCATGTTGGTTATATAATAGGAAAAAGGAAATTAGGAAACTAAAGATGAGAATCTCACTAGATATGTTAGAAGTATAATTGATTTGTTTAAGGCACTTAACACATGGACCTGCCACTAAATTTCATAAAAGCAAATTCAGGTAGCAAATGCTTTAGCAACTCAAATATTTTTGGACTATTTACAAAAAAGGACTTAATAAAGCCAATTTGTTTCACTAAGTCAAGATATCCAATTTGTAATAGAATGGTTAGCATAAAAAAGATAGAAATAGAAGACATTTTACCATTATATCACAATATTTGAAGCTATTTAGAAAAATAAGAGTATTTGGATAATGTAATGGATAAGGATAAGAAAGTGCTTTGAAAGTTATCTACTCAATTCATATCCTTCAAAGGAATGTTTCATAAAAGGCATCATAATGGTATTCAACTCAGATGTGTGGATGAAGCAAAAGTTCAGAAGATACTAATAGATGTATATGAAAGTGTCTATGACCTGTATATGAATGGGAGGAACTTGGCAAATAAAATCATAAGGATAGGGTATTACTTATAGAGATTGAGGTTCCCTCATTAAAGGTGGTACTAAAAGGAAAAAAAATTGCAAAAACTGAATGGGCATAAGCAAAATACAAATAATTGTTATTATATGATGAAAGGAGAATGAAGCCCTTGTATCGCATACGATTGTAATAAAATAGGCTAGCTAGGGCATATAATAAGAAAGTTAATTTGTAATGAATTTTAGAAGGTGACCTTGTGTTGGAATAGACTAAACCTTTATTAATAGATCCCAAAGGGAATTTTAATCCCAATTTGGGTATCCTATATAAAGTGAAAAAGATATTAAAGCATGGAGGCATCAAAATTTTAGACTTAAAAGGCAATAATTTTCAAAACCTTTAAACATGGATATGTTAAAGGAATACTTTTTTGAGAAGAAGTCTACTATGTTGAAAACCTAAAATGGGTGACTTAGGAAATAGATAGGACACCTCAATGAGGTGAAATCCTGTAAAAAGGCACTAAATGTAAAAAATAAGGGAAATGAGAGAAAAATGTTCATTTAAGAGAACCTGTAAAGGCTAAATGATAATGGTATTACTATTAAATGGCCATTAATATATTTTACAAATTAAACAAGTCTAGTTTTTATGCCAAAAAATGCTTTGTAGTAATAATCAATTTGTAGATTACCCTCTAGAGAGATGTGCAAGCCTTTTTTTCTAGATGTAAATGATTCACCTTTATGCTTTATTTTTAATGAAAGAGTTCTATTATTTATTAATGTACTTATAATCCAATCATTATAGTGGTTATCTATACTAACATCAATAGCTTTTGAATTAGGCATATTCTTCAAAAGTAAACATTATGTCTACAAGTCAAGATAAGAATGCAAAATGTGTCATGTTAAAGCTCCACCATGAAATCCAAATGCTGTAAGAGGAATCCTCTATTTCAAGCTAAACTACCTCTAGATTTAGTAAGGGATATAAAAGGTTACATATCTCAAACCTACTAATGGGACACATCTTGAATGGCAAGACAATATAAAGTGAGAAATCTTCCACTAAGGGCACATATATTAAATCTCATGAGTAGTGGTCCCTCTAGCCATACTATTCAATCACATTCAAAGAAAAATTTTCTCTCAACTTTTCTCTGACAATGATAGGGAGGAGCATATTAGATCTAAAGCTTTTCAAAAGGCTAAGCAAGCAACTTCATCTTCTACTACAACTGTATCTTAAACAAAAAGATAATAGGTTGGAAAATTCAAATTGGACCACCTAAGCAAAAGTTAGGCAAACCGGCTAATGTGAAAACCTTTACAAGTATACTAGGCAAAAAAAATTACAATAATAAGCTTTTTAGTATAAAAAACTTTAAAGGCAGACTAGGTAATACTTAAGCCAAAGGTCCATAAGGGGAAAACACAAACTAGCTTTCTAAGGAAAAATTAAGACAAAAAACTGTAATAGCAGAGGATTTCTACTCATTAAGTCCAAATCCTTCATCCTCAAAACATTTATTCCTCGAATAGCCTCAGCAAGCACAATGCCAAATAGATTACTTCTAGAATAAACACCAATCAATATTTAGAGCATTTTATAATCACAATGCTTAATTTTCATGAGTGATTACTAGCAAGTCACGAAAGATACATATCAAGATGCATTTGGCCCATTCTTGGGAAGTAGGCATGAATTGTAATGAAAAACCCAAGACCTCTCCTACAGAAATAAGACCTACACCTCAAATGATATTTTGAGCCATTAAAGGTGATATTCCTAAAGCAAGCACAATATCTTAAGTGTATTGGCCATTAAAAGAAGGAAGGATGAAAGGAACATTTGAGGAAAAACCTAAGTTTATGATGGCAACAAACTTCTCAAGGTCAGGGGCAATTTCATGGCAATTAAAGTTAAAAATGTGAAAAATGAGGTCCTAATAGTGTAAAGTAGCTCATAAAAAATTAAAATCCATTTAGACCTTCCTTATAAAACTAATAGCAAAAAAGTGGGCAAGAATAGGGGAATACAAGATGGCCTTCAAATTCAAAATCTTAGACAGTTGATGGGTGAAAAAAAGATCTATGGTGAATTGTGTCAAAATAAACAAGAGAAGGGGACATTTATAAGCCAAAGAAACATAACATCCTTATTTCACAAGGATAAAGATATCCAAAACATGTTATAAGGTTGGCACGAAACATTAACATTTGCAATTAGTGTTAACATCTATATAAACTATTTCAAGCCATGTCTGTGAGATTGCTTAGCAACAATTCCATCCAAATCATTGAAGCATATGTCTACATGGACAACCTCCTCCCATGTCCACATGTCTTGTAACAATGGTCCACATGGACTTATATAAAAAAAATTCCATATATAGGCCTAGGGAAGACGGTTATTGTAAAAGATCTCCTTATGATTTCTTTATACTGATGTTTGGTTTAGGCTTTTATATCTATTAAAGAGGTGTAAATTTAAATGTTCATAAATACAAAAAATAAATATATATTTAAAGTCCAAACAATAATGAAAAAATGAAATAAGTAATATTCCAATAATTATGTAAGGCATAGGCATTATGTATAAGAAATAAAATATGTAAGCATGATTGAGTGCTAGTTTTCACTCTTTCTTCTTCTCACTCTCTATGTCCTCACCATCGAAGGATGACACCAACTTCTTAGTCAACTTTATGGGTCTCACTTTTTCCTCGTAACTCAGAGAGATGTCACCTATCTAACAAACTCATTCTGTAAAAAAGGAATAAGGGATCATTGAAATAGAATTTATTAACATTTCAGGCATCTTATGCATATGCATTTCAATAGTTGTAAGAAAACTCATAGAGAGAGTGCGAGTCTTATTAATCATACACTATCAAATGCCTTTACTACTCTCACAGTCCTCTCTACAATAGCTCTCTAAACTATCAAACCAAGTGGGTAAACAATGTAAGAATGACAATCATTAGCCAAGGAAAATAGAAGTACGAGAAAGGTTACTAGTGTAATGTTGGTAAGCTTAAAAGGCATAGGTCAATTGTCCTTAATGTTAAGACATATAGAGGTTAATTCACCCTCAAGCCCACAGTGCATGTAACATAGCTCAAGCATATCTATCAAGGTGCTAATAACCTCATTGAACACTAGTTGTGAACTAGTAACTAATGGAGTAGAAGAACCTTAACCTTACCCCCTACCACTAATCAGTGCACAAGCTAGAGGAGGTGAAAGTTGAGGCCACAAAAACTAGGGGTACCCCTTATTCTCTTCCTTGAAGAAGAAGGGTCAACTTCAATTGTATGAGTAAAGGCTTACAAAGCAAGCACAACAAGTTTAAAAGAATGTTAAATAGTAAAAAATTGAAAAAAATAAGAATGATACATGAGCTGACAAGCTAGGAGCTTAGGTAACATGGAGTAATAGGTGTACGAGGGCCAAAGTAGTGTAGCTCTAACCATTAACTACCACTGAAGCACCTCTAAGGATCCTAGTAGTAATCTCCTAAATGAATAATAGGTCATTAATAAATGACCTAAAAATCATATTGTTAAGAGGACACTGAGGTACATGGCAAGCATCTAGCCCCATATGCTAAACCCAGCACGCATTCCACTAAGTACCAAGAGTAAGCCTCTAAAGTGGTCAACAATATATTATAGGAGGAGAGCTCTCAAACAAAGCACAAAAAGTCTAATATCTCTTTATGTGGGAATACCCATCAGGCCCACTCAATTTTCAAAGATAGGTATGAATTATTAAAAAATAGAAATAAAGATCCTCACGGATTATCAATGGTTACAGGAACATTCACATCAATCCAAGCCTAAGAGCTAAGATATTGTTGGTGTTATATTAGAAAGGAGGCATTCTAAGGCATAAAAGATGGCCTCACCCACCTATTCAACATTGGATATTAACAAATGAGATCCAGCTTGCAAGGCTAAGGTGGAAGATGTAACTTATAGGCCCAAATTTGTAACAAGAGGATAAAAGTTATCATACCAATACTCACGAAAAAACAAAGCAAATGACAAGGTAAGTTACATACCAAAACCCTAGATGAAATCGATAACTCTTCCTTGTTTGATTCACCATATCCAAGCTTCTATACTTGTACAAGAGGCAGGATAAGCACCAATTCTAAGATTGTATATGCTCAATGATCCATAGATTAGGTAGAAAAACTCTAGCTTATTCTAGCATTAGTATTAGCAAATAGTGTGGTCCCCAAGATGTAGAGGATGAATGAGTGAGCATATTAATTGAGCTTTGGCTAGCTTAAGGGAGTTGCATCAAGCCACCTCTCATATAAGTCAACATAAGATATGCTCCCAAATTAGTTTAAAAGCACCAAACTGAGCAAGTCTCTCATCTCTTAATGCTAGAAAGATGAGACAACATCCATAAAAGGCAATCGCATAACCCATGTAATACATGCTAGTGATGAAGGCTTAACTAAAAGGCATAATGATCAGTTTCCCGAATGACATGTGAAAAGTATAAGTGTTATCCTTCATCCTATCTAGCAGGACACTTAAAGCATACAAATCCCACTAGAAATCTTTTCCCACTAAGTGGTCTAAGAAGGTGTGAAAGCTTATGAGCCTCACTCCCTCTTTCATAACAATAGCCATAATAGTAAACCACTATTAAGGCTCAGATAGAGTCTCTCTACCCTTAAGTCATGTCTTTAACAAAATAGACAACTCACATAAGGATTTGCCTAAAGCATTACACTATATAAAGTAATTACAAGGCAAAGTAAAAGGCCATGCATATTAACGTAATCCTACAAAATGTTTGCATAGACCATTAGACACCTCACTAAGAATATTCACATGACCACATAGACTAAGCATAATAAAAAGGGCTAAAAGGAGTTAGCACTGACCTATGTCTACCCTGATCTGCATAGAACTTCACAAATTGCCATAAAAGTACAATATTAATAATAAGCATATAAACAATTTTTTATTTTTAACATACAAAGTCTCTAAGGACTAAACATCAGACACAAAAAATGTCTACATGGATATAAACTACACACATATATATTCAACACAGACTTCACATTCCAACACACATAAAAACCATATATTATCATCCTAAAGAGTTTTTGGAAACTAACCTATGCTTTATGTTTTTATATACCTACTATACCTCTCTTTATTGAGTTTACATAAACCTCTAACCAAACCTAACCAATTCCACACAAACCTATCAAACTAGAAGTAGTTTTTGAAGATGAAAAATGACATAAGGTTTATCAAAATACCTAAAAAAAATTAATGAATAAGAATGAATGTATACCTATGGGTAGACTTCAAAGCAAGTATGGCAAGCCAAATATACAAAAATTGAGATTGAGTCCAAAAAATGGATTATGTTCATAGACACAAAAGTACAATGTTAATTCATGATCATAGAAGGTATTTAACCCTTTATTATAGATATAGATGTCCCCTCTATCATCGATAAAGACATTAGACTCATTAAAGCAGGGGTTAGTAGTGGTACTGGTACCTCCTGGATAATCAAACCAATACCCCTATGGTGAAAAGAAGATGAGGAATACGAGAAAGAAATTTTTAACTTTATCAAGCTAGAATTTAAAAAAAAGGAGAAAAACAATTAAAGAAGAAAAAAGAAACTAAAAGGGCAAAGTGAAGAAGAAGAAGAAGAAAAAGAAAAGGCCACACTTTTTGGAATTGTCGATACATTTGTACAGACTTATAAGGCTTCACTCTAGTAAGATATCCACACAAACTACTATTTACCTCTTTCAACATTATGTCTGCATGGACTTCTTCTAGACATCTCTATGACCATAGGAACAAGGACAAATGACATCATGCATCTTAGGCCGCACAAACCTTTTATAGTGGTACCTTACCCCTATGTCCACATAGACTTAATTCAACTAAAAAGACAACTTTGTCTACATAGACTTAGTTTGTCTAAGGGTTCTAAGCTAAATAAATAGTAGAATGTTTATTAACATGGAAAATAGAAAAATAATACAAAAATCACCTAAAAATAAAAGTAAAAAAAATAATAAAGTAAAATCTATTTTCTGCCTAGCAAAAAATAATTATTAAAATACATAAACATGTTCTACTTTAAAGAATTAAATGTTTGATAGATATATAAAGGGAACAATTAATAAAGTTATTTACATCTTTCAAAATGAAAATAGTAATCTAATACATGAATATAATTAGTTTCTTTGCCATAAAAATGAATTCTTTTTCACTAAAAATTTGTTCAAACTATAGTTAATCTTCATCTCTATATAAATACAATTGAAATAAAAAGAAAACAAAATAAAAACCTATGTAAGAAACCATTTCAATCAAAATAGGATTTTTGTCAAATTTGCTATGCTAAAAAAAATATTTTGGCCAAATTTGATCAATCCATTTTTATTTAGTTTTCAACTAATAAAGTAGATTTAACCTTTTTTTTGGATTGTTTCATGTATAGCCAAACTCTTACAATCACTTTTTTTTATCCATGTTAAAAATTTATACAATAAAATGAAAAGGATTTTCTCGTTTTACTAAAAATAACAAATTTGGTTAATTAAGTTTTTATTTAGCTTTTAAACTAAATTTAACTATTACTTTCTTTTTCTATTATTTTAAAGAAAAATTTAGCTCTAAAAGTTAATGGGTTATGAAAGGAAAGCATGCCCTTAATGTCATCATATTTTATTAGAGTGCTACATGCATAATCTAACATAATTTATTCTTTTCAACAATTTAACCTACGAGCTAATTGTTGAGAATATCAAACACTATAGTCAATTATGATGTCTTAATTTGAACAAAGGAAAGCCTAAAGGTCAATGTAGAGGAATTAAACTTTAATTTCATCTGATCCAAGCTCTAAAGAATGGCTTAGTTATCTTGAATATCATATTGACCATTAAAATATTTCCTTTCTTGTTTAAGCTTTAACTTGTTAAAAATTTACATTTTAGTTTCTCTTTATCTAATAATTTAAATTTAACCCAATTGTTAGATATGTAGCATGCGAAATGAAGCAAAATGACCACATCTACCATAACTGTCTTTTAAGGATAGTCAAGTTAACTAGAGACTCCCTTTCCCCCTTTATATATATTTAAGCTTAAGGATCAATCAAGAGAAGAATTGCAACATTTATACTTAGGTTCGATAACAACTATGTAACAATCTCAAAAAGGCATCATTTAGGCTCCAGTAAATCCTTCTCCCTTAAATTTATTCAACCATTAGGCAATATGTCCTATTAAAAGTCAATCTTTTATAGATACAACTTTACAATAATCCTTACTCTTTTCATTCTCTATCTAAGGTTTAACTCCCCGTCAATCCAAGCCCTTTTCATCTTGGATTTAGCTTCACGTCAATCCATACTCATTTATCTTGGGTTTAGCCTTGCAAGCAAATCAAACATTGAGTCAGTCATACAACCTACAGTTCAAGTTAATCCAACACTGAGATTGATCATTGTAACTGACCCACTTTAAAATTTTAAATATCAAGAAAGATATAGGATTTAAGAGTTTCCACTAATGAGGAATAAGTGTAAATGGACACTAAATATTGGTTTACATTTTATTAGATT
>CANXYI010381216.1:0-10273 GCA_948208565.1 Hura crepitans | reverse complement strand
CATTTCCACTATCTGATCCATCCAAACTTTGCCTCCATAATCTTTTAAACACAAATATACTGAAAGAAATTAAAGAAATTGCTTGTTGGAGGTTTTAGCACTTAGAATAGTGAACTTTTTAAGTGTAAGTGGTTTTTTTTAAGGTTTTTTTTTATTTTTCTTTGATATTATTCATGGTGTAGATGATGCCTACATAAGAAGATTTCAATTTAGATATCTGTAGATTTTTGTATGATTTTTCTAACCCTAAAACCTATTATGTTTATAGCTAAGGAGAGAGAATTAGTGGAGGAAACAAAGAACAAGGATTGAAAGGTGTATTTTACATTCTCTCGAGTCCATTGTAAGTGAATTTAATGAGAAATGCATTATATGTTGTGTGTGTGTACACTTTGAGTATATTGGTGTGTGCATGGAATTGTTAGTTTAAGTGGGTATGCATGTATAATTGAGTGATGAATGTGTGTATGAATTAAGGCATGAAAAATAAACATAAATGTATAAAGAAATAGGTGAAAAAGAATGTATATGTGTGTGGGGGAGGTATGGCTTGGTGTGCATTTGTATGCATATGTGAACCATGGCATGTAATTTCAGAAAGAAGGAACTAACTAGTGGGAAATGTAAATAGTGTGGCTAATTGAGGTAAATTAACATATGTGTTCGAGTTAGACATGGGTGTGGCATGATATGTACTAAGGTTGAAAGGTATGTGTATGACCTAAAGTAAGATCAAGTCCTAAATAACCTTAAATGTGTATGGAAATACTAAAAGAATTAAAGGATCGATTAGTCTCGAGAATGTGATTGCAATGCATGATGACACAAAGAAGTAGGGTCATAAATGCTTGATCTATGCTTGTGAAATAAAATGTGTAGTCATGTTAATGTAGGTTTAGCCTACTTCTTGATGTAAAGTGTAATGCTTGGATGAGTTTTACAGTGGTAGGAATAGTGATGAACTATATTATGAATGACCTAAAGTGTTATTTAAATGAAATGTGTGCAAATAGCCATATGTGTGCTAAGATAAATTATAAAAGGAAAATGAAATGGTAAAGAATAAATGATGAATTTAATAAAAGACTTGGACTGGCCTATATTAGCTAGACCGCCTACTAGATATATTGACTAGTCAACTAGGGAGTAGTAGCTACTAGTGGCTTTGGTCCATGTAGATCATTGCCTATTTGTATGGTATGGCAGGTGTAGTAGTTGAGGTTCTAAATGTGAATGCTACACACTTTGGGTATTAGGAGGTCCACATGGGTCCTTCCTACCTATATTACTTTGGATATTGGGAGGTCCACATGAGCTGATTCTTGCTATCCATTGATGTTGGGATATTGGGAGGTCCACCAAGGCTAATCCCTACTATCTCTTTAGTTGGGAGGTCCAGTAGGGTTGATCCCTACTATCCCAGTATTGGGAACTTCCTATGAATTAATCCCTACTATCGGGTGGATATTGGTAGGTGTAGCTACAAAGGTCTATAATATGGGCCATTGCATAAGTACGGATCCCGTTATCCATTATTAAAAGAGTTATCTTTTGAGTATAGGCCATAAGAGTAAAATAAATACAATACTCTGATACATAATTATATAAAGGTAAAATAGGATACGATAATTAAAAATTGGGCAATTAACTTAATTATAACTTGTAACATGGCAACTTAAATTTGACAAGGTAATTAAGTAAGTGGATATAAAATCAATAACATAAATTAATGGTAGGATAGTTACACGCCTACGACACACTTGCATGATTCTTGTGAATTCCATACAATGCATGTTTCATTAAATTCACCGCTGAGTGTATACTCAGCATATCAATTTCTCGATACATAGGTAGTAGATAACAGACTTACAGTTTTTCCTCAACGTGTAGTGTAGCAGTCAGTCTCCCCTTTGGGTTGATCTCTTTTTGCAATAAATTTTGTAAAAAAGCACTCATGTATATAGTGGGTATGGGTTTAGTTATATGTAATTATCACATAGTGGATTGTAAATATTAATATAGGTTATGTTATCGACATAATTAGAATGTATGAGTTAAATATTACATGCTTGATCCTAAAATCATGATGACTATGTAGTGATAATGGATTGATGGTGTTGGCCGACTAAAAGGATCTAGAATGGTGAGAAATGAATGAGTATGATTATAGAAGTGTCTTTAGTAGGTAAAAGTTTTTGGGTTTTCTCCCGAATTGCCATTATGCTGTCAAATTTTTATTGAATTATATGCTAACACTAATCAATTAGAATTAACCTATATAAGTGCTGATGAGATATAAGTCATGTACAAAAGAATTACCTTCCATAATGGTGATAATTATTCACTTAAGAATAGTATTGCATATTTAGTTAAATGAGCATACAGATAAAGTAGGCCAAGGATAAGTAACCTTTAGGAAGTAACACCTCTTATCCTATCCGATGATGGATCGAGTGGTAGGTGTTACATGAATTGAGTGGACAACCTTCTCAGTAATCTTTTATCTTTATCTATGGCTTTTTCTTATAGATTCCCTATTTTTAGATAATTCTAAATATCATAAAATCATGGTTTCTCGCCACCCAATTTCAATCCCATCAATTCTTTAACTTTATAACATGTCTTTTTCAAGCTTGTGATGATTATTGGTTTCATGGCTATGCCTTTTGGGTTATCATAGAGACTAATATGGCCAAAGCATATGCCTGTTAGTTCTCTTCCCTAAGAAAATGACAAAAGGTATACATATCAAATGACCTGCTAAAGAGTCTCAAGTATTCTACATATAGCATAAAATTTTCTTTACAAATAGACCATTCACCATTGATCTAGTATATTACAAGAGATGAGTGACTGTAGACTTATACTACTTTAGCACCTAAACTTAATAATGCTTTTAACTCGTATGTATAGGCTTTATGTTTTGCCACACTATTTGTTGTCTTCAATTGTAACTTATTAGCTAAAGGCAATTTTTCTCCTTCATAGGTTATTAAAATTACCCCAACACTAGCTCCTTTATTATTTAAGGTTATATCAAAGAATATTTTCCATCCTTGCACTAAAATGGGTGCCAAATTCTCATCCAAAAACTTGTATTCTTCCTCATCTCCCTTGATTAGATGTTTCGCTAGAAATTCTGCAACTACCCATCTCTTGATCATCTTTTGGGTGATATATTGAATATCAAATTCCTATAATAGTAAAAGCCATTTTCACATTCTATCATTAGTAAAAAGGTTATCTGTAAATATCTTAAAGGCTTATATTTTGTGATTACTTGTACTACATAGGGCTAGAAGTAAGGCTTGAGTTTCTTACATGTCTATACTACTACTAAACATATTTTTTTCCACTTCGACATATTTTTCTTCATATGGAAGGAACTTCTTGCTTAAGTAATAACCAAAAAACTCTATTGTAAACTCATTTTCCTATGCAATCATTATCCATATTAGATGTTGTTCGATAGACAAATACAAAATCAAAGGCTTTCTAGATCTAGGAGGTTAAAGGATATATGGGTTTGCCATATACTCTGATGAAATCAAAAGCTTTTTGGCAATCATCATTCGATTTGGTCGGTTGATCTTTTCTTAAGAGCTTAAAGATCAGCTCACATATAGTGGTGAGTTTTGTAATAAACTGACTGATATAGTGAATTTTTCCCAAATACCTTCTTATCTCTTTTTCCTTCCTTGGTACTGGCATTTTTTTGATTGCTTTGACTTTGTCTGGATCAACCTTGATTCCTTTTTAACTGACTATGTGGCTTAAAAGTTTCCCTAAAGTCACCCTAAAGATATATTTTTTTGGATGTAGTCGTAAGTTATATTTGTTAATCCATTGGAAGAATTTTTCTAAACCCTCAGAGTGTCTTTCCTTGCTATCAAACTTGATCATCATATCG
Organism: Hura crepitans; assembly: GCA_948208565.1. Classification (NCBI taxonomy): domain Eukaryota; kingdom Viridiplantae; phylum Streptophyta; class Magnoliopsida; order Malpighiales; family Euphorbiaceae; genus Hura; species Hura crepitans. The sequence continues at coordinate 6,363 of CANXYI010381216.1, read as the reverse complement.
TCTATATACACTTAAACCTCTTATGAATCAACTCATCTAGTATCTTGGTAGCCATTCTCTGGTATGTAGCCTTTGCATTCTTTAAACCAAATGGCATAACTCTATAGCAAAAAGTCCCATATTCATTGATGAATATAGTCTTAATTTTGTCAACTATCTTATTTAAAACCTGATTGTACCCTATATACCCATCTATAAAGCTATACATCTTACATCTCATGGTAGTAACAACCAACAGATCGATATGCGATAACAAAAAGTTATCCTTTGGATAAGCTTTGTTCGATTCCCTATAGTCTATGCATATTTTATCCCTCTCATCTTTCTTAGCCATGAGTACAATGTTAATGAGCCAAGTTAGATACTAAACTTCTTCTAAAACTTGGCTTCCACTTGTTTATGTATTTCCTATTTTATCTTTTTGGCCCACTTTGGTCTTATCTTTCTTAGTTTCTGTTTGATTGGCTTGGCATTGGGGTATTTGAGAATGGCATGCTTAGCAATTTTTTCTATCAATCCTAAGCATATATTTATAGGTCTAAGCAAAAGTATTTTCATATTTTTTTAGGATTCTCTCAAATTTTACTCTTTTATTTGGAGTTATATCAGATGCAATTAGAAGTTCTTTCGGGTTATCATTTGTATCGAGATTAAATGCAGTATTGCTGATTGAATTAATATCAAATATGTCATGCATGCCATAATTATCATTATAGATGATGCAATTAAATGAGACATCACAAAAAAGTAAAATAGCTTATCTTATTAATCAAGTTAACATGTATATTATCATAAAAATTCAAGTATAAAAAGAATATCATCAAAATCTTGCTACAGAGATACTTCAACTTTAGCTTTCATCTTTTCTTTTTCTTAATGATATAGCTTGGATGTAGTTAAGATCTCTTTCTTATACTTTAATTCCAATGTAGATAACTTCATCACCACTTCTTCATCCCATAAATCAGAGACCAGTTTAACTTTTCTAGTTTCCCAATCAAAGGTATCATTTAAAACCTTAAACCCTAGTACTATTTTCCCTTCTATGAAGATTCAGATTCCCATAGTACTTAACACTTTTTGAAGCTCGGATGAATGTTTACTCTAGAGGTGGGATGTTCTTCTCCTTTTTTGGCTTTGAAGATCCTATTGTATATCCTAACCCTCTCTAATCTTTCTGAACTTATTGGTACATAAAAGTTTCTATCCCTTAAGATTTGTTTCCTAAACCTATTCCTAGTAGAGAATTCTTTTTCAACATGTTAACCATTTTTGGATTATCTTCCATTTCATCCAAAAAGATTCTAGCTAGGTGAAAGTATTGAATGGCTGATTTGCAATCTCTAACATAGAAACTTGATTTTCTTTGGTAGCTATAATGGTCACAATCTCACCTTTATATGGGATTCTTATCATTTGATGCAAGGTTAAGGGTACTCCTCCAAGCTTATGAAACCAAAGCCTTCTTAAAAGTAAGGAAAAGTTAGCTGGGATATCAAGCACTACAAATTTGACATTATCCACAATGACTCCTATCTTGACCTTCAATTTAAAAGTGCCATAAGCTTATCTCTTTATGTTATCATAAGACATAATGGTAAGTTTCAATTGTCTGATAATAGAATCCTTAATCCTATATGCCACCATAGTTTTTAAGGGAAAAACATTGATTGATGAATTGTCATCCACCATTACACAAGTAATATGTTTCCTATTCACCTTAGGTTTTATGTACAAAGGCTAATTATGATAACATTTTTCTAGTGGTAAAGCAGTATTAGAAAAACTCAAAACATCTTTTTCCTCTCCTTTGACCATCTCTACTAACTGTGATAGGGAGATGGTTGTTAAAACAATTTTGACACTTAATGCTTCTACTATCTTTTGATAGTGTGAAGGAGATTGATGCAGAAGATCCCTATATTGAATTTTATGTAGGAGCCTTTTATAACTATTTCATCAGAGGATGATCCTTTTTCTCAACTAGAGTAGGAGTTTCTTTCTTTATCTCCAGTATCACTCGACTACTTTGGGTCACTGCTTTAGCTTCTTCTTTTTTATTCTATTTTGTCTCTGATTCCACCCATAAAACTTTAACCTCATCTTCATATTCTTCAATATTGGTTGCTAAAATATCCATGACACTCATAGCCTATAATCTATCAACAGTCCTCTCTATGGCCAAATATTTATTCCATCCAGATCTTGTAACACATACCATTCTGAAAGCCTTGAATTTAACATATAGATTGGTAGAGGAACATTTGAATAGGACCTCTATCCTTTCTATCTCTTCTCAGAATCTGGGATCTATATAGTGTTGATAAGATTTCAAAAATTATCTCTCAATGTATGGTATTGATCTATGATTTGGGGCTTGTATGTTGGCAAGTATACTAGTCAAGTGATATAATGGATACTTTGAGTATCTGAGTATCGTTCCAATGAGATTAGAATTTAATTTAACACACTATTTGGGAAAATCTCAATTTATGAAGCAAAATAAAGTAATAAAAGAATAGAACAAATAATTTTTCTAAAAAAATTTGATTTGAATTTAACTATCTAAATCAACCAATTGATTCTACCTTATGAAGCAAATTGTTAAGGATAACTATCCTTCCTAAATTATCAATGAAATTTTGATTTGATTTTATCCAATGATTTAGTTAAATAATTCAATCTATGCCCAATTACCCTTTGCAGGAAGCAATATTTAAAAAAGATCCTAATTCTATTCCAAAAAATTAAGAATTAATCTATCTTTAATTGAATTCTTAAGGTTTTATTCTCTCAAAAATAAATCATGTTCCTAGGTCTTCATATATCATTCTGATGAAATATGTCTACCTAGCCATTCAATCACTCAAAAATTCATGGAAATTATCCAATCAAAATAAAAACCTAATTGTATTCTCAACAATATTTTAGCAATAATAATTAATTAATAATATCTAAGCATTTAACATAGAGTAAAAAAATAGAATTGAATCACTAACAACAATTAAATCAAATAAAATCTCCATTCTTAAATCTGGGGATTCAAGTCTCCCTAACAAAATAATACTACTCTTTAACTTTACACAGAAATTCAAAAGAAGAAGGAGAAGTCATTATCCTACTTTGAAGTAAATCAAACCCTAAGAAGAGATGCTCTTCAAAACTTGAGATGTTACCCTAAAAGTTTGATTTCTTCAAAGGTTTTCCATGAATTGATGTTGAAATTTCTAGAAAATCCCTTTTTCTTCCTATTTCTTTATGTAAGGAATAATGGGTGGCTTCCCATCTTTCTAAAATTGAGAAGAAAAATCCTTTTATACTTATAAATGCCAAAATTTGCTGTCTAGGTTGAGCAAGGTCATGGGTGTGACATTTCTTGAGTCATGGCCATGACCCCTCTAAAAAGGTAGAGGCTACTCAAAATTTCTTTCAAGTTACTAGGATTTCATGAGGGTTATAGGCGTGACCCAAGTATGTGTCATGGCCATAACCTTCACTTTTCTCTAGATGCTTGGACTCATGATTTTCCTTAGCTGCTAGACTTCTTAAGGGGTCATGGGCATGACTATTATCTTGGTCATGGTCATGAAATCCTTCCTTCGATAGTCTTTGGATTTTTGCCTTCCTTTTGATTTAAATCTTCTTCAATTTGTTCTTACACTTCGAAATGATGGAATTTTACCCTATAAAAACATGAAATGTATGACTTAATGAATTTTTAGTTAATTTAACAAAATAATTCTCCAAAATCCAAAGAATCCTAGTAAAAATCATCAAAACTTGATCAAAATCATGCTATGCCAATACATAAAATTGAGTAATATCAATCTTTATCATACCCAGTGTATTGATGAAAGTGATAATAAAGGTCAGCCCTATAGTAAGGCAATATTGCTTGCTCAATTTTACCTAACATTTGGAGTCTACTTGTTAAAATTATCAGCACCTTTCTTCGTTCCTATATGCTCTTCCTTTAAATCTATAGTGATATCTTTGAGGGACTCCCAATATTGATCCCTTTTGCCTTAAGCCTATCCTTTAGATAACTATTTGCATTTCTAATGAACAACCTTATCTAATCCAGTATGTTTGTCTTCTTCCTTATTTCTAGCACCTTTAACCTCTATTGTACTCAAGAAAGTTCTCATTAGATTTTTGCTTTAGTAGTTTAAGGTCTTTCATTATGACTTCCATATGTGTACTTTAATCATATTAGCTAGAAAAAGCTTCTATAACTTTACCCCAATCTTCTTTCACCTCCTTTTCTAATCCATGGTACTAATTAATCATTATATCCTAACGAGTGAGGCTGAAATAAGCTAGCTTTTATTTGGTACTTAGCTCTGTGCCATACATAACAGTGACATATTGCTTGACATGAGTTTAAGGTCTAATATACCATCAAACTTTGGTAGTTTTGGCATCTTAAACTTCACTAGAAATAATTTCTCAAATTTTAAATTTAGTTTATTAGGTTCTATACATTTACCTACATCGAGGAGCTCAGACATAGCCTCTATCTTCTTCTTCAGCTTTTTCATGGTCATATCTTTTACTCTATGAATAATCACCTCTTTTTTCCCATCCTCTTTTTCATAGTTCTCACAATAGTCAAAACCTAAATTAAAGTAAGTGGTATCCCCCTTAGCTTTCTTTCCTGATCCTTTAACCTCTTTTCTTATACCAATGCCCTTAAAAGCAACTAGTTGAATAAATGGAGCAACATGCACAACCTTATGAGTTTTTGCTAAAGGTGGTGTTGCAAGCATAGTTCCAGCTAGTGCTTTGGCTAGCATAGATGTTATCGTCTTCTTGAACTCCTTAAAAATTTGATTAATCTTGGCATCAATCTCCTATATGATAGGTGAGTCATTATCATTTCATCTTGCCATCTCTATTTGGTCTGGGGTAATAGCTTTTCTTCTAACTATTCTACCATTTAGATCCCTTAATGGACTTGCACAGGATCTATGATGGCAGCAAAATAAGGGGTCAGTAGATGTATGATATGTATAAATTGCAAATGTATGAGAATGTGTGCAATAGTGACAAACACATGCAAGATCCTTCTAACCTTATTTTCTCACACACGAGGTCTATATTGTCTATCCTAAGAGGGTTTACCATTGGGACATCAGGGGTCCTAATAGGCTTGAATAACAAATGCCAAACAACCAATCATTATAATGCTTGTAAAAAAGGACACATACAAAGGTTTAACCTATAAATCTTAGACATTTCAGTTGACCCAAAATGCTGCATTCAGCCCATTCCAATTAGAAAAGGCCTAGTGGGTTCAATAACATTTTGAGATGATTAAATCATATTTCACAAGTATAGGCCTATATAGCACATAATACAATTTTATGAGAAGTTCTAAGGGAAGTTGCTATTTGTCATTGTATGGATTTATGGTTAATCATGTAAGTTATGGTCATTAAAGCATAGTCCCCCTATAATGGGTCTGTCTTGTCATGAGCATTCAATCGGTTGGTTCACTATTTTATATACCTTATAAGTACGAGGCTTAGATTTAATGACACCTTTAACATTCCCCTAAATTTGGTGAAAATGGGTTCATGTTTTGAAATGGCATTAGAGGTAAAAAGGGACGCCTAACATATTCTAAGTTATAGCACGTGATGCAGTTTTAGAAAAAATAATATTATAAATTCAAAATAGCAATTCTATATTAATTTGAGATACTTTTAGAGCATAATCTCATGGTGTCCTCAATGGAGTTACCACTATTTGCATCCCTCTATAATGGGTCTGGTCGATTCAAAATCACTAAAAGACTTTACCTTATTCTCACTCTTTGAATCCTAAAAGATAAGAAGGAGATTCAAAGAATCACAAACCATTTCCAGTTGATCGAATAGGGGAGTGTGAGTTAAGCACCACAAGGTAGAAGTTACCACCCAACCAAAGTTGGGAAATACCTTGTAGGGCTAAACTAGAGAATAATTTAGAACCCTATTCTTATTTATACCTCAAGTTAATATAGAATTTTAGATTGAATGTATAATTTTGTCATTTTTCTTAAGTAAATTCTAATTAAAATAAAACATCCAATCAAGTAAAAAATTAATAAACAAGCATATTAACAAACATAGACAGGGGTACATGGAATAAATGATGACATACATTAAGCCTAATCATTATTTTAAGGACTTTGGTTCTCACATGCCAATTTATGAAAATAGGTTTTATTATTGTGACTTTTATTAAGGAAAATCAAAACTCATTTTATTAGAAAAATACTAGTTACTTAGAAATCAATTTGGTTATTTTTTATAACATGCAAAAATCATTTTCTACCTATTACAACATTCATGAAAAAATACAAAGAAATATCATAGA
>CANXYI010381207.1:0-12625 GCA_948208565.1 Hura crepitans | reverse complement strand
TCTATTGGTTAATAGTTAGTGTGCTCTTGTGATCCTAGAGGGATTAGGTCTAATATGTATTTTTAGTAGGTTTTTATACTCAAATATTTTAACTATTGACTTTATTTTTTTCTCGCTTGATTGTGTGATAAATTATGATGTTGCATATGAGAATGTTGTCTGAGTTGAGCCTGAAGCTTATTATGTTGTGATGTGATTTGGAGGGTCAAGAGGACTCATTGGAGTCTGAAATGAGTTATTTGATGTTTTAAAAGTGTTTTTAAGCAAGTAAAAATTTGGAAAAGTGTCCCGGTACAGCCGTTCTGCTACCTAACTTTCAACACGATGACCCTAATATTTACCTTGATATGCATGCCAAATGATTTTCAATGTTTTTACAACTCTACGAGTCAAGAAATTGGTTTATTATTTATTTAATAAAAAATTTTTAATTAATTAGGTTTTATAGGTATGTGAAATCAGATATCGATATGCAGTGGCACTCCCTATTCAGGTTTGGTGTACGGATCGGGTAGAAAGTGCTACAAGTTCGATCAACATATTTAGGCCTACCTCCAGAATTAGTTCAGTCAGCATCTTTAGACTCATCACCAAATTTGGTTCCATCAACTATTCTAAACTTTTCACTAGATTTGGTTAGGTCCATCTATAACTTACAAACTCGAAGGCAAATAGGCACCCGTATTTAGTGTAATTTATCTTCACCTAGAGGCAAACAAGCACCCACATTTAGTGTAGTTTTCTTTGGCTTTAAATCAAAATCAATTCTAAGACAAATAGGTACCTGTATTTGGTGTAATTTGTCTTTACTTAGAGGCAAACAGGCACCCACATTCGGTGTAGTTTTCTTTAGCTTCAATTCAAAATCATTCAAAGGCAAATAGGCACCTATATTCGATGTAGTTTTCTTTAGTTTAAATTTCCTTGAAGGCGAACAGGCACCCATATTCCATGTAGTTTATCTTCACCCAAAGACGAGCATGCATTTGTATTTAATGTAGCTCACTTTCAAATCTTATTTAGAAACATCAAAGCAAAAACATGTTATGATTTAGTTGGATTTTCACTTTACCCCAAAAAGCACCCGCATTCGATATAGTTTTCTTCACAATATCAATTCTTTTTCTAAAGGAAAATAAAACTTAAGTCTAGTAGGCTTTTGTAAATGATTCAGAGGTAGGCATCCGTATTTGATGTAGCTTCATGCTAGGTAAGTATACTTCCAAGTAAGTACTTCTAACTCAGGTACTTTGATGTGCACTATGGCTTTGGCCTTTCACAGCACACACCAAAGTGGGGGCAACTGTAGACGCCTTAATTTTGGGTCTAAGACTTTTCTTATATATTCAGACTTTGACCCTACCTGAAAAGCTCGCAGTTCGACCCGAATTATGAAAAAAATGGGAATTTGTATTAGTAACAGAGGGCTTGGACATAAGTAAGAAGACAATGTAATTGTATATAATAGAGGTACCTTATCAAAAATAACTCAAATGTGAAAGCACACCTATCATGAAATTTCGGCCATACCATAATGCTCACTCATTTCGTTCATTTTCCACATATTTTGTCATGCTACATTATCTCATACAAATCACATAATGCATATCATACTCACATTAATCCAACATTCTCCTTAATTACATCACATAACACATAATGCTCCATATACCTAAGGGCATCATTTTGGCCATAAAAGATGCACATTCAAGACATCATTTTGGTCATCATATATGTATTACAAGCAATTCCATGGCATTTATAATAATTCATAGCATTTATTCATTTAATCATAATTGCACATAACCACACTTTCACATACACACATTTTCACTTAGGGCATGTAAAAATAGAGCATTTTATATTGATTACACTTACAATCTGAGTCAAAGCACACACATAAGGCTCGACTACGCCTTTTGTTTCCCTTTATCAGTCCATTTGTCACCTTGCTTAATTGCGAAATACAGATTTGTTTTGTAAAAATCTATATAAAATCATACGATCACTAAAAATTAAAACCTACCACATAAAAACTCTCTTAGGTACTCAAGGAACATGGGAAAAATATTAGAGCTCAAAAAAACTTACTTAAACAAAAAATGGTCACTATTTATTGGGGTGTAAAACTGAGTCACCCCTTCTATTTTTCTGCTATCTCTTGCTCAACTCAATGTCTAGAGGCTATGGAGGTGTAAACCTTCTAATTAGATGGCTTAACTTTGGCTTAATTGAAGGATTGAAGAAATGGAAATGGAGGAATCCTCCATGGATGCTGTCAGCTAAGGCATAGGAAGAAGAGAGGAAATATTTTTACTATTCATATGTTCACTAACAAATTCCTATTGACCATATGTGTGTGTCTATGTGTAGTTTTTAATAAAAAAAAAATCAATTCCTTTCTTTTCTTTTTCCAATTGTTTAAAAATTGAGACCCATTTTCTTTAATTCAATTAAGTCCTAAATATTCGATTAATTCATGTTCAATAAGCCTCTAAAAATGGGAGCTCAAAAACCATGAAAAATCGAATAAAATACTATTATTTTACATAATCTGATGTTAGTAAAATTACTTTCTGATATCTAAAAATTCTAATTCTAGTTCCATTAGGCTATTTAGAATTTTTAAGTATCAAGTTGTATAAATCCCAAAATTTTTTAGCAATGTTTGAATACTTTACAATTCAACTAAAACTAGATCATTATTCGCGTGATACTACTGTAAAACTTAATCGTCATTTTTAACCATATAAACGACTTCGTTTTGACTTCAAATTTCACCTAAAATTATATTATGATTAATAATTCCATTCAATAAAATTAGTGCCCTTAGCCTCAGGAAAACACTATTTATGTCCTGGGAAGTACTATTCATATCACTAGGATTTTTTGAGCATTACAGTGGAACCCTTCCCTATCACTAGATGTACTAGGATAAGAGCTTTTGTCAACATAACTTTTAACTTGTCAAAACTCTCTTAACATTTTTCATCCCAAACAAACTTAATAGCTTTCCTTAACAAACAAGTTATAGGTGATGTAATCAAAGAAAACCCCATGATAAACCATCTGTAGTAACCCTCTAAACGTAAAAAAAAAAACTTCTAGTCATTATTATGTTCTTGGGTGGCTTTCATTCCATAATAGCTATAATCTTGCTAGGATTAACCCAAATACCTTTTGCAGAAGCTATGTCTCATAAGAAAGACACCTCACTTAGCTAAAACTCACATTTGTTGAGTTTGGCATAGAGCTTCTCATCTCTTAAAAGCTAAAGAATTGTTCCCAAATGTTGTTCATGCTCTTCTTTGCTCTTGGAATACACCATAATATCATTAATGAAGACTACCACAAATTCAGCCAAGAAAGGTTAGAAGGCACGGTTCATGAGATCTATAAAAGCTGCAGAAGCATTGGTAAGTGCAAATTGCATTACCAAAAACTTTTCATGGCCATAACACGTTCTAAAAGCATTCTTAGTCACATCTGCCTCCTTAATCCTTAATTGAAAATAACCAGATCTCAAATAAGTCTTGGAAAACACCCTAGCTCCTCTAAGCTAATCAAACAAATTATCAATGCATGGTAGAGGATACTTGTTCTTAATGGTCACTTATTCAATTGTCAGCAATCCATACATAACCAAAGAGAACCATCCTTTTTCTTAATAAATAAAACTACTACTCCCTAAGGTGATACACTTGGCTTTATGAAACCCTTGTCAAGCAACTCTTGCAACTAAATTTTCAGCTCTTTTAATTCTATAGGAGCTATCCTATACAGAGCTATAGATATAGGTGCAGTGCCAGGTAAAACCTTAATACTGAACTCAAGTTCCCATTTAGTTGGTAAATCAGGTAACTTTTTTGGAAAAACATCCATATATTCTAACACCACTGGTATAGCACTAACATCTAGCTCTCCTTTACTAGTATCATGCACATATGCCAAGAAAGCCTGACAACATTTTCTTAACATTCTTTTAGCCGTAACAGCCGATATAATATTAGATAAATAGTCTATCCTCTCACACACAACTATAATCTCTACTCCATCATCAACTTAGAGAGATATCCACTTCTATCTACAATCCATAATTGCTTGATACATGGATAACCAATCCATTCCTAAGATCAAATCGAACTCATCGAAAGGTAGCTCAATGAGATCAATTAAAAACTCACGCCCTTGTACCATCAAGGGATATTCTTTTTAAACCTTATTTACTATAACATGCTGACCTATGGTGTTGCTAACCTCCACTTCTACATCAAGGATTTTTTATGCTAACCCCCAGTCTTATGCTCATGCAGTGCATATATAAGTGTGTAGACCCCAGATCAATCAATGCTAAAATAGGAGAATCAAAGAGAATAATGGTACCTACTATCATATTAGAAAAATCTATCTCCTCTCTAGCTCAGATGGCGTACTGTCTGATAGGCGCTCTAGGCTTTGCTCTACTCTTAGCCCTAACCCTTGAGTATCTATTGTTTTCTCTCTTTAATGTAGAAATAATAGGTATAGATCCTTGTCCACTATCATGCTGCTTCGGCTCTAATGAAAAGACCTGCTAAACCACACCCAAAATAAACTCTTGGCCTAGATCTCTAACTCTCCCTTTTATGTCTTTTGTGACATGTTTGACACTTAGGTAACTAATTACTCTAATCTGTGGACACCAAAGCATTAGCAACTTGAGACTATTAATGCTTTACTTTACTCTGTACCCCTTATCCATGTCTCTGTGACTGGCCTTGCCTCTGGGTTTGTTGTGGTGCCCCAAACTTTTTTATTTGTGTGTTGAGCTGCACTAACTGATCCCTGGCCATAAGATCTCTTCTTCTGATAGAACTCCCTTCTTTCCTTCTAAACCTCCTCTGCAACATGACAAGCAACTACCAATGTAGAGAAATCTCTAATCTTCATAGGAGCTATGTGTATTTTGATATCCATGTTCAGCCCCTTCTCAAACCACTTGCACCTATCAGCTTCTATCTGTACCATGTCCTTGGCATATCTACGCAACATTGCAAAGTCCTTCTCATACTCTAGTATAGACCTTTGACCTTACTTAAGATCCACAAACTCTTACCTTCTGGCATCTAGGTAGTGCTCAGTAATTTACTTTTTTTGAAACCCCTCCAAAAAGAAGTCCTATGTCACATTAGCTTTATTCTTATGCTCAATTAAGGCATCCCACCATTTGAAAGCTTCCTCCTATAGAAGAGAGGTTGCACAGATAACCTTCTCCTCAATAGTACACTTTAGTTGTTGCATGATTTTGATAGTCCTGTCCAACTAATATTCTACAGCACTGCATCTGCCACTCATTTACCCTTGATTCTAGCAAAAATCTGACTTCACATCAAAAATCAAATCTGACTTCACAAACGTGCTCTTAGGCACCTAAGGAATACTACAAAAATATCAAAACCTGAAAAAATTTACCTAATCAAAATGGAGTTAGTATTCACCTTAACCCGAAACCTTAAAATTCCTTCTATTTTTCCCTAATCTCTTGCTAGAATTGACTTCTAAAAGCTATTGAGGGTTGGACTTAGGGCTTAGATGAGTTACTTAGGGCTCTAATTAAGGGAGGAAGAAGAAAAAATTGGAGTCTCCCATGGTGGTGATGGCATCGGCCAAAAGAGAGAAAAGAGGGCAAGGAAGATGACTATTCAAGGTTTGACCAAAATTAAAACAATTTTAACCCCTTTTATATGTTGCTTTTAAAAATTTCAACATCTCTTCCTCTCTCCATTTTAATCCAAATTCCCCACTTTTTTTCTCAATTAACCCCCAATTAAATCCCTAAAAATTACCTAAACCAAGTCCCAAAAGCCTTTAAAAATTCGAGCTCAAGAAAGACCAATTAAAATTTAACTTTTTTATCTTTACCCAATTTTATAAAAATACTATGCAATACCCAAAAATTTTAATTCCAGTGTCGATAGACTATTTGGAATATTTGAGTATCAAGTTGTTTTAATCTCAAAATTTTTTCAGCAAAAATTGAATATTTTACAATTCAGCTAAAACTATGTCACTATTCATATGACACTGCCGTATAACTTAATTGTCATTTTTAACCATTTAAACAATTTCGTTTTCACTTCAAATTTTACCCAAAATTATGTTATGATTAATTCTTTCATTCAATAAGATTAGTGTGACCTAGGTCTTAAAAAATGTTATTCACATTCTGCAAAATACTATTGATAACACTGAGATTTTCGGGGATTACAATCAATGTTCTATAGTGCCAAAATATTTGGAATTAATATAAAAAATGATTTTGATTTCCTTAATAAAATTCCCCTTGAAACAAAAGTGGTTTTAATAAATAAATATTTTGGAATCAAAGTTCATTATCCTAAGAATGCTTGGAAGATTAAAGTTCCCTAATTATAAGATAATTGATTCCTTTTCATGTATGTTATTGGTTATTTATGTTCATTTAGCATTTATGCTTTAATGTCATTTAATTGAATAAATATTGCAAGGTGCAAATGTGCTTTATTTAGACCGTAAATTACTTGTAAGGGATTTAATAAACTTTAAATCATCAAAGATAAAACTTAGTATTACATGATGAGCATGAATTAAAGAAGATTTCAGAATCCTAAAATCGGTTATGTTTATTTTCTGGTTTAAACAATTGAATGGTGACTTACATTTTCTTTGAAGTAAATTGTCTTATGAGAAACACTCTTAACTCCCTTGCCTATACATTACGTCATGGTGCGGCACCGTCAAGACAATTTTGTTTGGTGAGGCACCCTGAAGACAATTTTTGTGAGAAACAAAAGAATATTACAAATTAAGAAATACAATTGTTTGAGATGTTTTAATAATGGATAATTAATTTTATCTTGTAAAAATAAAAATTCAGATAACTACTTTTTCATTTTTCTTTTCTATTGTTTATCAAATGACAAATATATATTTTAAATTTCTTACCGAATGAAATGCATGATCCTAATATTTTATATTGTCAGTATAAAAAGAATCTAAATATCTTGGAGTTAAAGTAAGAGTGTGATTTTATTTTGTTTATACTTTGCTTGTATTTATAAATTTTGAGATCAAAATGGACGTATACTTCTAAAATTTCAAATTACAACTCATATAATACATGTAATTTTTTCAATTTTGGGTAATAATATTTTTGCACTTAAGAAAGGGGCGAATATGCAAAATAGCCTTGTATTTTTTGAAATAAAGCACATTTACTCCTTTTTTTTTTAAATATCCCTATCATTAAAAAAAAATTGTGTAAAATTATCCTTTTTAAAATAATATGGTATAATTTGCATATAAAAACGTACATGTTTTTGTTTAAAAATGATAAATTTGCACCAGTTTTTAAATTAGTAGGATATTTTTACACTATTTTTTTAGTAGTAATGGCATTTTTAATTAAAAAAAATAAATAGCCAAGATACTCTATTTCAAATAATTAAAGAGTATTTTTACACATGATCTCTCTTTCGAAAAATTATACGCTTCTATTTAAAAAATAGTAAATATGCATTAATTTTAGATAACAAAAATATTTTATGCTAATTTTTAAAATGGTATTAATATTTAGACGGTACGAATATTTTTATGTTAAATAAAGTATGAAAAATTGAAAATAGATATGCTTTATTTAAAGAATTGGGGAACTTTTTTCATATTTCTTTGTTTATACTTTCCATTTTTTTTTTATCCTTAATGATCTTTTCATTTAAATTAATAGTTAAAAAGTAAAAAGTATAATTAAATAGTAAGTACGGAAGACTTAACCAATTTTTGACCAAACAATTCTTTAAATCCTTAAATTTTTATGTTTTTTATATTAAATCTTTATATTAAAAATTTTTGTAAGTCATTTTACTTTCAATACTAACTATACTAAGTTAATATTTAACAGGATTGATGAAAATTTTTGTATATTTTAATTACATTAAATCTGAAAGTGTCGCAAAAATCATTTAAAGGACAAATAGCCGCCAACTACTATGATTAAAACCTTGGTATCAAAAAACTTTTGTTGTTTCAACTTTTAGTAAAGATTAAGTGCTTGGTGTACTCCTTATATGTGATTATTTTAGATAAATTTTACAATTTTAAAAGCACATGAGTCAATAATTTTTAATATAATTTTTTAATTAATTTATTTGATAAAATATAAGGATAAATAATTTTATTATTAAAAAAATTAATATGATTAAAAGTAAAAGTGAAAAATTCAAAATACAAAATTATCAATATTAATACGCATTGTAAATAAATGTAAATATTTGGTGACGGCAAATGTGTTCTTTCGCACTTTCTCCCCTCAAAGAATTCGGTCACCATCAACAGATTTACCTGGGCCTTATCTTGGAGCTTGGACCATTCACGACAGGAAAAGTCGCCTTTGCTGCCTTCCTTAAATTTTAATTTCCATTTTTAGGGCCGACACGTTTTTAAGAACTTCGAGGAAAACCATAATATTTATATTTCTCAGGGCTTTCGGTTTTTCTTTTTATAAAAAATATTACTCGTTTTATGTTGTTTTTAATATTTCATTTGAATTTAATATTAAAATTAAAAAATTTTAATTTTAATATAAAAATATATTAATAATAAATTATAATTTTTAATTTGAAATAATATATTTAATTTTTATAAGATAAATATTACATTAAATATACAAGTCATGTAATAAATATAAATAAAACTGTAAATATTATCTTGAATTCTAAAATGTACACTTAAAGAGAGATAAAAAATGTTAAATGACATATTTAGGTGAGATAAGAGAGTACTTTAATATATTAAAACTAACAATTAGACAATAGATTAATGATTATAAAACGTTTACTCGAAAAATAATATTTTTTATTTAATGAGTCAAACTTAATATATTAAATATATTCAATATATACATTTATATATTCTTTTATTGTAATTTTTTATTTTTTATTTTTTATATAATAAATATTTAAATAATATATTGCTTTTAAATTTAAATTTATAAATATTTAGACTCTCTGTTTGATCATAATAAAAGAACATTAATAGACTTGACTTGTGAACTTATTAAGGAATCTGCAGATAATCAAACTGTAAAATCACTTTGATACCGGCAATCAAAAACTTTTTAGTGGTGGGATATGGCTTTTTCATCAAAGTACGATGTATTCTTGAGTTTCAGAGGCAAAGAGACTCGCTTTAACTTCACTAGCTTTCTTTATCAAGCTCTGTGTAGCAAAGGAATCAACGCTTTCATTGATGGGAAGATCGAAAGAGGAGGGAATATTACACGCGCGATTGTTGATGCCATTAGAGGGTCGAGAATTTTCATTGTTGTTTTCTCTCAAGATTTTGCTTCTTCTTCTTTTTGCTTGGATGAATTGTTGAACATGCTTGCTTGTTGTGAGTCCAAAGCTCATGTTTTGTTGCCAATCTTTTACAAAGTTGATCCCCAAGATGTTGAAAACCAGACTGGCTTGTTCGGGGATGCCATCGATAAGCTTGAAGCTCAGTTCAATGGGAGCTTGGAGAAAGTTAAAAGATGGAGAGCTGCTCTAACTAAGGCTGCCAAATTAGCTGGTTATACTTTGGATAATGGGTAATTTTGTTTACTCTGAACTATCTTTTTGAATTTTTATTTTTCATTTTTTCTTTACTTCTTTGATTACATATTCTCCCATGGATTTTTATCAGTTTGATTATAATATTCTGCTGTTATACTCAATTTAGGCATAGATGCATTAAAAAGAATTTAGGCACAGATTTGTAAGTTTCTATTGTTATATTATCCCACTAGTTATATGCCCCTACCATGTAGAGAGTCTAAATTATTTAATGTTTTAATTGTATATTCATAAATTATCGTGAATGATTGAAATTAGTTTAGGTGCAAATTTTCATTTTAATATAGGTCACTCGCATAAATTGCAATGATGCGAGGGGGAGATTATTTTTCAAGTGTCCTAAACATTGCTAAAACCATAAAAACGATCATTTCTTTTAATGCTGTATTTGTTGGTATACATTTTACAACCTTTTAACTTCTGCTGAATTTAACAAAGCTCATTAATATAGAATATATTAGTTTTTTCTTGTACAGTCAACATATTTATACATGTGTTAAATATAACTCATGCAATGAGTGTGAGTACTGATTCTTGTATACAAGTATTGTATTGTTCCTTCAAGAAGTAAGATTTCATTTTTCCAATTACACGAATACGGTATTAGAGCACTAAATTTTTCTTTTCCCCATTTTTTCTTTGAGTTTCTTTTCCTCTGGTTTTCATTTTCTCGAAAACCAAACAGGGAATCTTGAACTCATTCTTCTTTCTTTCAATTTCTTTCAATCAATTTCCTCATATCTATCCTCTAGATCATTGTATTCTGGTGTTAATCGTCTCTTTTATAGCCATAATGACTGAAGCCAATTCTAGTATGTCTTCTCAATCTCGCTTTCCCTCAAACTCCATTCTAAGACCTAAAGATTTTCCCTCTAATCCATTTTACCTTCATGCGAGTGAAAATCCATCATTGTTGCTGGCTACTCCAGTCATAGATGGTTGTAATTACCATATTTGGAGCAGAGCCATGAGGAATGCGTTACTTTCCAAGAACAAATTATACAACTTCGATTTTTTCCACAAAACTATATAAGCAACTTGTGCGAGGAACATCATTGCGCTAAGCATAATGTTTAGTGGCATCCCATGTATTTTTTTTTCTCATACAATACCAAAGTTAATGATATATATCACTATCATAGAGCTTCCATCATGCATATGTGCATATAAACATGTCATACTTGACAACCAACATAATTAATTCTTTTTATTTTCTTCACGACCATTTTAATCACAGAGCCATTGGTAATAACCTAGTAGAATACCTCTAAAGAAAGGTAAAAGGGAACAAAAAGATAACATATGGCAGAAGCCAGCATAATATAGCATAGAATAGGCATCAGCCTCCATAGCATAGGAACATAGAATTCAGTAGGGCTGTTCAAAACCAAACCAAAACCGAAAACTGAATTGAAATTTTGACAATTTGGTCTATTTTTTCAGTTCTCGATTTTTTTTCGATTCGGTTCTTTAGGGTAATTTCGGTTTAATCAGTTCGGTTCGGTTCTTGGAGGGTGAAAACCAAAAGAACCGAACCGACCAAACTTATTAAAACGTCATTTTGATCTAAAACGACATCATTTTGGGGCTTTTATATATAAAAAAATATATAGAATTTCGATTAATTCGGTTTTTCGGTTCTATATAAATATTGATTTTTTCGGTTCGGTCCTTATGAAAATTTCGGTTCAGTTCTGAAAATTTTAGAATTTCGGTTTTCGATTATTTCAGTTCGATTCAGTTTTGGACTGAACCGATCAGATGAACATCCCTAGAATTTAGGGCCCAATCATAAAGAACAAAAGGCATAAATTTCCATATCAACATAATCAGCAATAATGCATATCCTTATCCTGGGATGCCTAGCTACCAAATCCTGGATTCTGTCAAGCCTTACCCCTAGCTCTACTTACAATCATCTTTTAAGCTTAATTCATTTTAGCATGTTAAACAATATTTACTGAAGAATTTGAGACAGAAAAAATACTTCTTTTTCTGCCGTGTATTAAAATAATTAGAGTATAAGGTATTTATACAGATTTTCTACAACTAATTAGGAAATATACAGCTAGCCTCTAATAATTACAGAATAATCAACAATAATTATAGAATCAACTAATTAAAGTAACATATCAAAATAGTCAACACTCCCCCTCAAGTTAGTGCAAAGATATCATATATACCCAACTTGCAAATCAAAGTATGAAAGGATCGACTGTTGAGTCCTTTTGTAAACACATCTGCTAGTTGTTTATCTGAACTCACATGAAATAAACTCAATACACCACTTGTCAATTTCTCTTTGATGAAGTGTCGATCAATCTCAATGTGTTTTGTTTGGTCATACTGAAAAGGATTATGGGCAATACTAATGGCTGCCTTATTATCACAATACAAAGAGAGTTTATCTCCTTCGGATAATTTTAATTCTTCTAATAACTTTTTCAGCCATAAAAGCTCACAAACTCCTTGAGCCATAGCTCTGTATTCAGCTTCTACACTTAATCTAGCAACCACATTTTGTTTTTTGCTTCTCTAAGTGACTAAGTTTTCTCCTACAAGAGTGCAATATCCAAATATAGATTTCGTATCATTAGGAGATCCAGCCCAATCTGCGTCTGTAAAAGCTTCTATCTAGAAGTGACCATGTTTTGAGTAAAGAAGACCTTTTCCTGGAGCAAACTTCAAATAATGCAAAATACGAAAAACAACATGCATATGAGTTTCTTGAGGATCATGCATGAATTGACTGACGAAGCTTACTGCATATGCAATATCCAGTCTTATATGTGATAAATAAATGAGTTTCCCTACTAGTCTTTGATATCTGTCTTTATCAACAGTCTCCCCAATCCCTGCTTGCATTTTATGGTTGCTTTCAGTGGGTGATTCTGCCGATTTGCATCCTCGCATGCCAGTCTCATCCAAAAGATTGAAAATATATTTTCTCCGAGAAATGAAGATTCCTTTAGTTGATCTAGCCACTTCAATTCCCA
>CANXYI010381135.1:0-11140 GCA_948208565.1 Hura crepitans | reverse complement strand
TTCTACTAGGTCACCCATCTTGAAATTGTTCTCATGGTTCATTCATTTAACTTTCACCAATTTCTTATTATTTTATTAAGTTTAACACTATATCTGGTTTTGTCTTTTTCTTAGCTCAGCTTAAGGTCATGCATTCTTATTTATGCCAAAGTATTATCAGTTATAGCTATTCAGATCCTTCCTAACATCAGTAGCATAATGGTCGTTCGTGTCACTATCCAAAATTTTAAAACCTATAAAAACACTTTAATAAAATCACATATCATCTCTTGAACCCACTTAGTCCCCTAAATAATCAACCTAGCATCATCTGTCTAATAGTTCATCAACACAGGCCTCAGGCCACAATCAGACAATCCATAATCTTGAGCCTCAAGCTCAAATACCATAACCATGTAGTAAATAAAGCCACACATTCACACAATCTGATAGTTTACTTATTACAAAACACAGTCCACATCATATATATATTACGTGACTAAGTACATGGTACCCTTTCCCCACTTATGTACAGGAGTACAAAACTGAACACTATCTACACTATAACCTTCTAACCTTATCCTCTGAACTTAACTGCATTACGAGGCTATCAGTTGATTTTGATTACCAGTGCACTGAAATAATTACGCTAAGTATATAATACTCATTAGTGAATTTAAGCATTTAAATTATGTCACAGTTGTTATCATGTATATACATAGTGATAATGTCAATTTACTCAGGTCATTACGCTAATAATTAACTATATTTGTCAAAATGACCAAAATATCCTTACTCACATTTAATGGTTATTCCTTTAGATAATTACTAAAAATTATATGTCTTACTAATATTTTTCATTATTGGTGATAATATTTATAAAATCATGTAATCAGATCAATAAAGGCCATATATGTGAAAATTACCAAAATGCCCCTTGTCATTTACACTGATTAACCATTTAGGTAATTGTCCCAACTTATGTACTTTATTGTCTATACCATTGCCATTAATTTATATCTTTCTTATCTTATTAAATTCTTAGGCCCGACTAGATAGATGACACTTTAATACATTAAACCTAAAGGGAAATAAAATAGTGCAGTGATCCACATTCTGGACCTTGATCACTTCACCTGCCTAATAAACATCATAGGGATCAGTCGATAGACATCTCGAATCACATCTCCAAATTAATTACAAAATCTGGACTACCCAGCATACTGGTCTATCTAATAGACTAGTGCATTAGCCCTATGAGACCTATGCCACTGCAAATAGCACTAACTAGTCTACCTAAAAGATTGGTCTATCCACTAGACTAGTATAGTGGCCCCAAAATAAACCTCGATCGCTATATTAGCCCTACATAAAAATTAAATAGTGTAACAGCTGCTAAATCCCTAAGTTGACTGGTCAACCCATCCAGTGGGTGTCAAACTAATAGACCATTAACCTCAATTTATGTTTATTTCTTTAATACTTAACTTCTTATAATATTCTTGAGTTAAAAATAGATAGATATTATTTTTATTGAGTAGTCAAATTTTAGCCCAGTCAGGTATGGGCCTTGTTGAATAATTTCGAGTCATTTTTTAGCAATATGTTCAAGCCTTGCCACAACCAAAATTTAATTCCCAACATCCTTAGTTTTATTTCACATTTAATTACCATTTATCATCCATTTACTATGTATGTGAATTATTGGTTTAGGTAATGGTTAATTTGGATAGTTATAAGTTATTTTCTTAGCTTACAACAATTATTTTTAGGTCCATTTCACACCCATTTTCATTGTAATTTTCACTAATAAATTCATACTTTCCATAGGCCTGAAGCCAACATCCATTAGGCCACTTAAAAGGCCAAACAATAGGCACACATGCCACTTCATGTGATCACATCATAATAGCCCTTTTAGGCACATTTCAAGCCATTTCTAACTTCACATTTAGTTTAAAGTTATGTCTCATTTTAGGCTAATGATCAAGTTCATTTCTTAAGCCTTTACTTGCCTTTTTAAGATACATGTCAAACATTCATTTTATGCCATGCACATTATATATAATTACCTAGATTATGTCAAGCTATTTATGCCATTTCATGTCTATTATGTTAGGCTTGCTTACATATGCTCATTACATACACCTAGCTAAAGTTTTCATGTTATTTTCTTAAACGTAGCTCTTGGGTACAACTATTCCTTAGCCTTGATCATGCATTTTCATAGTATCTATCATACATTCAACCTCTTATCCATAGTTTAAACACATTCATGCATAGACATGCACCTTTTCATGCCATTTAAGATAGTTTATACATGTCACATAACTCGGTCATAACTAATTTTACATATCTTCATGCACTAGTCATTCTTATCACATGCCAAACCATCCTTTCATATGATGTAGGTCTAATATACATGTTAATCAATATTGATCACTAATATACATTACTCAATCACATACCAATCTAGATAATTATACACACATATATATACATGTAGTATATGCTTGAAACACTATTTCTAACTACTTAATCAAGGAATATGCATCCCTAAACATATGATCATGTTCTCGGTTAGCATTTATTTTACACCCTCATAAGTCAATCATCACTTATAACCACCTAATTTGCATATATTTAGGCTAAATTCATTAAGAATTCATCAAGCTCCACATTATACCAAATTTAACTTCTAAAATAGCCACACTTAAAGATAATTTTAGCTATGAAAACTTAAAGGCATAAAGTGAATTCTTGTATTAGATTACCTTAGTCACCAGAAGATGATTTCTAAATAACTTTAAGCCTTTAAACACTCAAGAATTCTAGTCTTTCAACCACACAAAAATTAGCCCTAATCTTCATGCAAATTTGCTTTCCAATTCCCTCAAAAACCATACACATACTTTATTATTATTCTAAGCATTAATAGGTAGTTATTCCCATTCAAAATCCCTTAGAAAAAATAATGAAAACCATGAAGAACTCACCTTGAAAGCTTGCTGCCTCTATTAGAAATGCCTTTGACCTCGTTTCCTTTGGTGATTTTTAAATAATTCTTGGGGATCCTTTTCTAGTAATTCTTTTTCCCTTAAGTCCTTAACATATAAGGAAGAATTTAGGTCGAATAAGGTTGCTAAAATAGAATAAAAAAGATGACGAAAATAGAGGACTTCTCTAGGTGTGGTGTCAGATTCTAGCCAAGGGAGAAAAGAAAATTCCTTCTTTTATGAGTAGATTTTACCATTTGGCAAGGGCATTTGACATGTGTAAAGGCCCTTAGGCTAGCTAGTATGGCACAGATAGGTCCCACGACCTCCCAAACCATCCTAAAATAGCTCAATTTCAATATAAACTTTAAAGAACTATTAAAAATCATAAGGACCTTAAAAAATTACACCGTTAATTTTAAAATTCCTCATTTAATCCCTTCTATGTTCTTGTAAATTTTTATGGCCAAATTCCATCGATTGGATAATTTATAGATTGCCTTAATTTATGTGCCAATCTAAAAAATTATGAGAATTTGCAAACATCCTAAGAATTCAAAATTTCTTTCACCATTGGACTCAGTGGAATTATACAGCTTTAAGGTATGATATTTTTGGGTCCGTCCGATTATATCCCTAGTCATTCTTGGCCCATCTCAGTTTAATTCCATAGATCACTAGTCTATAGCCCGAAATGAATTATTGGTTATGCTAAATTTTTAAAATTCACCTTTTTCATCAATTTAAAGCCCTTTAAAGTTTCATGACAAGTGTTGTTGCCTTAGTTCTTGTTCAAGTGACCTGACACCCCAGGCACACTTTTCGAACCCAGTGGCACTATTAACTATTCATCGATGCACTAGCATTATAGTTGTTCTTAGAATCATCAACTCCCCTAGGAAATAAATTAAAAAGGGCTAAAATACTTGCGCACATGAAGTTGCCCTTTTAGTCCTCCTTGATGAACACCTTAAGCTATCTTGAATTTCCTTAAGTCCTAGCCACTCCTGGGGCCTCTAACACCTTCACAAATCCATTTATAACACATTAAGATGATTTTTAGTGGCAATAGACATAAGAAAAGCTTGTTAAAAGGGGATGAAAATGGTGAATTATGTTTGAAATGGCATCGGCTAGAGTAAAGGGAAAGAAAAAGAAGAAAGATAGAGAGTGAGTGGAAATGGCCAAGTGGCCATCCATGTGTCACTTTAGCCCTTTTATAGTGACTGAGGTGGCATGAGTGAGGCCCACACACCACCGAACAACTTGAAAAAGCTTAATTTTGGTAGAAACTTTGGGAAATTTTTAAAAATCACTTGGACATTAAAAAATCATCTATTGGTCCCATTTAGGGGCTTATAAAATTTCACAGCCAAATTCCATCGATAGGGCAGCTAACTAACAATGTTGAATTATATGTAAAACCCTAAAATTTAGAAAATTTGCCAAGGATCTCAAAATTCAAAAATTCTTTCACTAATGGACTCAAGGGAATATTTAACCTTTAGGGTGTGGCATTTTTAGGTCTTTTTAGGCATATTAAGGGTTATTCCCAGCTCGATTGCATTTAAGCCTACTGCCTATTAGGTTACAACCTAAAATAATTTAGTGGTTATACTAAATCTTTAAATTAAGTTGATTTCATCTTTTTATGGCCCCTTAAAGTTTCATGACCAGTACCCCTGCCTAGAGCCTCATGAAGGTGACCAGGCACTCCTGGAACACTTTTTGACCTCTATGGTATAGGTCACTAAGCCTTAATTTACGAGTGTTATAATTCTTCCCCTTTTAAGAAATTTCATCCTCAAAATTACCTAAGGTGAAGAGGTCTAGATATTGAGCCATCATCTACTCTTTAGACTCTTTGATAGCTTCTTCTACATTATGATGTCTTTAAAGCACTTTAACAAAAGGAATGGTTTTATTCCTTAGCTGTTTAACTTCTCTTGCTAGTATCTATAACCTCAGGTCATCTATACTAGGTACACATAACCTACCTTGATAATACATACATCCATTCTCCCTCAACTCAAATCCTAGTGCCTTCTCATCTTAAACTTTACTTATCAACTGCATCAATGACTCATCTCTATCCTGTGCTTCCTTTATCTAGTATCTAAAGTCTGGTTTAATTAGTAACTTAGCCAATACATCATTTTTCTTGGTGTACTATAATTTAACATTCATAAATCTCAAAGTTACAATGAATTTCTTGCTCAAAGAATCTATTACCACATTGGCTTTTCTTAGGTGGTAATCTATTAAGTAGTTATAGTCTTTAATCAGCTCTAGTCACCTTCTTTACCTCAAGTTCAATTCTTTTTATGTAAGAAGGTATTTGAGACTCTTATGATCTGTGTAGATGTAACACTTCTCTCTATATAAGTAATGCCTCTAAATTTTCGAAGCAAAAATAATATTAGCTAACTCTAAATCATGAGTAGGATAATTCTTCTCATGTGGCTTTAACTGTTTAGAAGCATAGGCTACTACCTTTCCTTCTAGCACTAGCACACAACCCAAGCCATTAAGCAAGGCATTACTATACACTACAAAGTCCTTACCCTATTTAGGTTGAATTAGGATAGAAGCTTTTATCAGCATCCTTTTCATCTTCTCACAACTAGCCTGACACACATCATCCTATTCAAATTTCACATTTTTCCTAGCTAGTCTTGTTAAAAGAGTTATAATCAAAGAGCTATAATTTTTCTAATACCCAGCTAATCCCATAAAGCTTTGTATCTGTATCACATTCATTAAATGTTCCCACTCTAATACTGCCTTGACTTTGCTGAGGTCTATTCTAATGCCTTCTACTAACACCATATGTCTTAAAAAAGTTATTTCAATCAGCTAAAAGTCAAACTTACTTAGTTTGGCATATAATTATCTCTCCCTCAGAGTCTATAGCACAATCCTGAGATGTTGTTCATGTTCTATCTTAGCCTTAGAGTATACTAGAATGTCATTAATATACATTACCACAAACTGATCCATGTAAGGTTGAAATACTCTATTCATTAAGTCTATGAAGGCTATTAGGGCATTTGTGAGAACAAAAGGTATCACCAAGAATTGGTGGTACCTGTATTTGGTTTTAAATGTAGTCTTAAGAATATCAGCTTCTCTAACTCTCAGTTGATGCTATTTAGATCTCAAATCGATCTTGGAAATTACATCTGCTCCTCTCAACTGATCAAAAAAGTCATCTATTCTAGGCAAAGGATATTTATTTGTCACTATCACCTTATTTAGCTATCTATAACCACTACACAGCCAAAGCGAGCCATTTTTCATCTTTACAAACAACACAAGTGCTCCCCAAGGTGAAACACTAGATCTAATGAAACCCTTATACAATAGTTCCTATAGTTGCACCATTAATTCTTTTAGCTTAATAGGTGTCATTCAGTAAAGACTGATAGAAATAGATGTTGTACTAGAACACACCTTAATTTCAAAATCAAGCTCTCGCTATAGAGGTAATCCTAGCAACTCATTAAGAAACAGTTTAGGAAATTCAGACATTATAGAAATCTAATCAACTACTAGGTTGGAAGCATCAACATCAATGACATGAGCTAAATAGGCTTTGCACCTTTTTCAAATGAGTTTCCTTGCTATAACAGTTGGGATGAGATTATTCACACTATTTCTCTCACCTATAACTATCACTGTCTATCCCTCTACAATCTGGAGGTTCAACTTCTTATCTTTATAGTCAAGTATAATTTGATTCTTTGAGAACCAATCCATTCCCAAAATCATATCAAACTTATGGAAAGGTAATTCAATCAAATCTATAGGAAATAAACAATCTTGAATCACTAAAGACACTATTTATACACTTAATTCATATGCACACTCTGCCCTATAATATTACTAACTTGTATATCTATGTTCACATGCTTAGATTCTAGTCCTTTATTATGTGCCAATGTTGTGCATACATATGAATGTATAGATCATGAGTCTACCAAAGCCAAAATTGGAACATTAAATAAGCAAAAAGTACTGGTTATGACATATGGTGTTGCTGCCTCCTCTCTAGCTCTGATAGTATACTATCTAACTAGGGTATGAGCTTCGGGTTTAGTCCCTTAACTAAGACTAGGTTAATTCCCTATACTCTACCTCTAACCAATATTCTAAGGTGCCATTATGGATACCTGAGTGCGAGCACCCTCAAGCTGTCTCTAGGGACACTCTCTTTAGTAGAGGTCACTAGTATCAAAAGTAAAACACTTCCCTCATTTATCAAATCAATAATATCCCCAATGCTTCTTACTACATGTGTCACAAGTCATGAGTCCATTCCTATTACTTAAAGGACTAGGAGTACTTTAAAGCTTGCCCAGATCTCTAAGACTGTGCTTGTCTCGATGACTAATGCATAAACTTAGACTGAGATAGTGTCTCTCTCTTTCTATTACTGTCACCTGGGGCTATACTAGATTGCCTCATAGTAAACTATCTTTTCCTCTAGAAGAAATCTCTCTTTTCTTGTATTGTTTCCTCTATGTCTATAGTAGATGCAACTAATACAGCAAAGTCTATTACCTTAGGGTTTTCTATCTGCATTCTTAACTCCATATTCAACCCTTCTATTAGATCAACAATGTCCTAATGCTTCTTGCTACATGTGTCACAAGTTAGGGGTAAAATCATGTTACTTGAAGGACTAGGAGTACTAACAACTCTAGAAGGCAATTGAGGTCTAACTATGAAAGCTTGCCCAGATCTCTGAGATTGTGCCTATCTCGATGCCTAATATATAGACTGGAACTGAGATAGTGCCTCTCTCCTTCTCTTACTATCACTTGGGGCTATACTGGATTACCCTATAGTAAACTGTCTTTTCCTCTAGAAGAAATCTTTCTTTTCTTGTACTATTTTCTCCATGTAAAAGGCAGATACAACTAATATAGCAAACTCTATTACCCTAAGGTTTGCTATCTACATTCTCAACTTCACATTCAACCCTTTCAAAAATCTTTTACACTTCTCCTCTTCATTAGGTATGAACTCTTCTGCATATTTGATTAGCCGTGTAAAATCCTTCTCATATTCAGCCACAGTCCTCCTACCTTACTTTAAATCTAAGAATTCCTACCTCATTTTCTCCTTATAAAACTTAGGGATATATCTCTTTTGAATTCCATAATAAAAAACTCCCATGTGACCTCTACCACTAGCATTCTCTTTTTGATAGCATCCCATCAATGGTATGCTTCTTCTTTCAAGAGGGAAGTTGTACACTTTAGACTATCTTCTTTTGAGCATTCTAGTTGTTCCAAAATCCTGAAAGTCCTCTCCAACTAGTATTCCACTCATGCTATATCATCTTCCTTTATGCCTAAAAAATCCACAGCTCCTATCTTTTTAATTCTCTCTAATGGTGTCTTCTGCATAGGAGCTAGGGGTGGTAGAGGTACTAGAGTTGGTGGAGAAGGTGGTGGTGGAGTAATAGGTGCAGAGGCGTGTCTTAGCAAACATACTATTTGCTACAAGAAAATTGGAGTTGCCTCTAATTTATGGTTATGCTTGAGGTTACAGCTTATTTATAGTATCGCTAGGCTCAAGAGTAGCAACATTTTTTGCTCTTTATATTGTAGTCAGAGCATAGCTGGCCACTTTATCTATGCTTTCCTTTGATGGTTTATCTACCATCTTGTATTACTACAAAAATCGCAAACATATCAACCTTCGTGCATTACAGCATTACACATAACTAATCCTAGACTCCAGCACTCATGTAACTTACCTAGGAACTTTAAACCTAGGCTCTAATACCACTAAATGTGATAACCCCTATCAAATCTCTAAATAAACCCAATAGGCGAGGCACTTATCAATAGGTCACCCATCCTAAGATTGCTTTAAGAGAAAACTCTTTAACACTTATGGACTATTCTAAAATCCTATCAGATATTGCTTAGATGTCCAATCTAATCCTTAATCCTGTTCATACATGGTTTGATAGACTCAAGCAAGGCATATATAGACACTTTGTAGGTCATAAAAAATTGGACAGGATAATAGCTACTCGATTGACATACAAAAAATTTTTCCACCTATTAAAACACTTCTACAAGTAAATAACTCACAAAGCTCCCTCTAGACCCTTCTTGTCTCCCAATCAATCATCTGCCAACATTAGACACATATACACATATTAGCATTAAACACATTAGGCCCTAGGCCCTCAGTTATCTAGTTTACAGACAAATCACACAAACACCACAACATCTTATATACATCATATCTAGGTTATATATACAGACATAACAACTTCTAAGCATGCTAACCCAAACCTATAGGGTATTACATGAGTGCCACTACTAAAAGAAAGAAAATAACTTCCTTGCACGATCACTGAGGTTGGCTTGCTTATCCTTGTTACCTGTGCACCACAACATAGGTACGCTGAGTACAACAGTCAGTAAGTAAAACCAAACCATTTAAACCATGCATTAATACATATACACAATTATAAAAAAATAGTCTACGTGTAGTGTGTGAGCCACATGCCAAATGATTGATGTCATACAGATGGTATGTCTTATTTCTTTAAAATTACCAAAATGCCATGATCTATTAAAACTCATTTTTAGAAAGTTAATTTAAATTAATATTTTCCATTATTTTAAGTCTTTTTCATAGGCCTGACTAGTTAGATGACACTTACGAACACTAGACCAAGAGAGAACTAAAAGATGTGCAACGGCCAATATTTTGGACCCTGATTGCTACACTGGCCCAACATAGGCTATAAGGATCAGTTCATAAGAACCTCCCAATGGGCAAAATACTGAGTAACTTTGCAAAGGGATCAGTCCATAGACCTCTCAAGACACTGATCATATCAATAATCCATTCGGGTCTGTACTATAGACTAGTATAGTGACCCCTTTGGGGACCTTCATCACTGTACCAGCATAGTCTAATATCCAATCAATGAAAAAAAGTGTTTGCACTATAGACTAGTGTAATGGCTCAATTATGAACCTTAGTTGTTGCACCGGCCTAGTTTGATAATTAGGCAGCCTAGCAGCTATTAATCCCTAAGTTGACTGGTTAACCCATCCAGTGTGTGTCTAACTAATGGGCCATCTGACTTCATTTTAAGTTCATTTCTTTATTGATCATCTTTTTATAATATTATAAAGTGAAAAATAGGCAGATAAAATTTTTATCAAATAGTCAATTTTTGAACTGGATAGTAACACGTCATTTTTAGCCCTACTGGGCAAAATCAGGTAAAATTTCCTCACTTTTTGACTTAATTATAGAGGCATAATTATTGGCATATTAAATTTAGTCTAGCACATTATTTTGGCTCAATCATATTTAGGTTAAATAGTCATTTTAATTATAGTCCTAAAATCACATTTTTTGGGACAGTTATAGGTTATTTTTCTTAATTACGATGACTATTTTAGTTTCATTTTAAGTCCTTTTTTAGTGCCAAATGCACCAATGGTCATATAATTCCATAAGCCTAAGGCCAACCCCAAAAAAGGACATCTATTTGCCATACAAATGGCTGACATACCAACTGACAAAACATTACATTTTAGATCATTTTTAGGTACATTTCTATAACGTCCGCCGATCGATATCTTATGAATAGTGCATTCGGAACCCGATTAATATTCCCCGTGGTGCGGGTCATCATTTCAAGTCCGATGACTGGCATATTGTTCATAAAACTTTGACGGGCTTGAAAACGGTCAAAATGAAGGAATTAAAATTTTTAGCAAAACCAATAATTACTTTTAGGCCATAAACTATCAATTCCGGAGATAAAAATATTTTAAGACCCGGTTAGTTGGAGCCCCGGGAATGAGCCCGGTTGGTCTCGAAAATACCATATCCTGAACCTCAAAAATTCTATTTAGTATGTTGGAAAAGGAATTGGAATTTTCTGAGGTCATCTGGTATTTTTTCAGAATATTTTATTCTCACCGTGAATAGTGCTAAAAAGTCAACAGTTGACTTTTGGGCTGAAATTTCACATGGACCTTAGTTACATTGATTTAGGAATTTTAAAACTGAAATGGGAATTTTTGGAGCACTGTAGAATATATTATGAATTTTTGAAGTTTAAAGCCGGTCTAAGTAAAACAGCGATTTTTCAAACGGTGGAATTTTGGGATGAA
>CANXYI010381124.1:0-13557 GCA_948208565.1 Hura crepitans | reverse complement strand
ATTACAGAAGACTTTTTCTTCTCAGCCTCGAGCAGTGTAACAGTTTAGAGGAATTTGAAACTTAGATATTTCCACTCATATACTTAGCCTAAGAATATTAACCTATGCTCTAATACCATAAAATGTGACACCCCCTACTAGATTTTTGAAGAAACCTAATAAGCAGCGTACTTCCTAGCAAGTCACCCTTTTCACTTATCCCACTCTCACTCGTTTAACTTCTACTTATAATGCACTAGGTAATTTTACCTGACTTCTAATATAGTCCAATCTATTCTTATAGTCCATTTAGGTCTATGTTATCTTATTCATGTTATTATAGAGGGAATTCAACACAATCCAGTATTTCCTAAAAATTTGGTAGCACAACGGCTGCCCGATCACTAGCCCAAAATTTTAAAACCTATTTAAGCACTTTTATAATCAATTCATAGCTCCTGGATCCATCTGGTCCCCCATTATCAACCTAACATCAGCCTATTCAAATAGCAACACAGGCCTCAGGCAATAGATAATAAACATACATATATAGAGCCTTAGGCTCACATTATCAACAAGCATCATTTCTAAACATACATTCACAAAACATATAGTTCTATTCCATTCGCATCAATAGTTTATACACACTTATATATATTACATTTACGAAACATAAATACATATTTTCTACCCATTTCCCACTTAAGTACATGGATATCAAAACTATACAACATTTACTTTATGTTACTTTAAAAAGTATCCATTGAACTTTTATCTACACGCTTCATGAGCCAAGATTCTGATCTTGATTAATTGCGCACCAAAATAGGTATGCTGAGTATAAGAGATACTATGTGGTGAACTTAAAGTATTTAAATCATATCATCATATCTTTTGATACATGTGCAGTCCAATTATTATTCTTGCCAAGTCCTTTAGTTCAATTTACACATTACAGTGCCAAATTACCAAAATACCTTTAACGCATTTATATTTCATAAAATAATCTTTTTAACTTACATAAATCATTTAGGATAGTTATTAATATTCATGGCATGTATATTTTACATTAATCAATTCATTTAGTAATATATGTGTAAAATTACCAAAATGCCCCTAGGTCTATATTTCATCAATTTATTTAGAAAATATTATCTAGTTATGCTTAATTTTATCCCCTTGATCATATTGATTATTTAATTAATTCAATTCACTAGCCTAACTAGAAGGACAACACTTATAAACATTAGACCTAGAGGGAATAAACTAGTGCAGTGGTCCCTAATTTGGACCTTGGCGGCTGCACCAGCATGTGTGATATTATGGAGATCAACCTATAGCCTCTCTAACCACAAATAAATAACATCAATTTGTGTGACATAATGGAAATTAGCCTATTGGCCTCCCTAGCCACAAATAAAATCATAACATCTGCGTGACATAATGGAGATCAGCTGTAGGCCTCAGCCACAATTAATCATCATCAGGCATGTGACATAATGGAGATCAGCTCATAGGTCTCCCCAACCATAAATAAAATCTCTACAACTGTGTGACATAATGGAGATCAACCTGTAGGCCTCCTTAGTAACAATTAATCATCATCAGGTATGTGACATAATGGAGATTAGCTCGTAGGCCTCCCTAGCCACAAATAAAATCTCGACAACTATATGACATAATGGTGATCAGCATGTAAGCCTCTCTAGCCATAATGAATATCATTGCCTGAACATTAGACAACTACTAGCAACTGTTGAAACCCTAAGGTGACTAATCAACCCATCCAGTGGGTGTCTAACTAATAGGCCAAGTAGCTCATTTTAAGTCCAGTTATTGACTAATAATGTTCTTATAATGTTTAACGTTCAATAACAATTTGTTATAAAATTTTATCACACTGTTCATTTTTATCTTAGTTTGTAATAGCCTTTTTTTAGCTCTGCTGGGAAGAATTCCAAAACATAATTTTAATTCTTATAAGGTCTAATTTCATGACTCAATGTGTTTCAAATTCTCATATCATTATTTTTCATAAATTCCATATTTCCTTTCTAGTGACATTTTTCATTTAGGTAGAGGTCAACTAGACAGTTACGGGTCATTTCGACAATAATTTTTAGGTTCATTTCTAGGACCATTCTAGGTCTAATTCCAGTACAATTTTCATCATATTATTTCTCATATTCATAGGCTCAAAGCCAATACATTTCTAGGCCAATTTCAAGGCCAAAACATAGGCACAATTGCTAATCAATCTCAGATCCACATTCTAGCCCGAAAGGGGCAAATTTATCACCATTTACATAGCTTATTACAAAGTCACTTTCTAAGAAATGTTCCAGGCCATTGCCATAAGTTTTTATTCACCATTTTCATTCATTTAGAGATGTGTTCTCATAGTTTATTCAAGGTATAATCATGCCATATTCATTGTTTAATTCAAGATCATTTTAAGTCAATTGTCTAACCCTTATAGTTCATATACACAAAACTTAAATAAATAAAGTTTCAAGCCACTTTTTCTTCACATTGCTCTCGGGTACAATGAACAAATAAGTCTAATTCCATTTTCTTCAAACATTGTATCAATGTTTATCTACACATATATGCCATGAACACAATTACACATAAACTTACTTAATTCTAAGTCAATTTCCATAGGTTTCACATACTATATACCATTAATAAATTTACATAATCACAATTAAGCCATACATAGCTCTCGGGTACTTAGTCATTCTATGCTTCTCATCACATTATCAATCCTTAATAACTTCAATTCACATAAGAACATGCCATTAAATCTTTAAACCCTATCTTAGATATCATATAGCCATTTCATACATTCAATTAACCCAAAATCAGTAAACACTTCTAGCTAAATCTTTAAGTTCCTTCCTTTCTTTCTAGCTCACTAGTTTAACAATTTCAATAATTCAATTTGTGATATTTATACATGAATTTCAATTTTTAACTAACCTAATCTACTATCCATCATCCATAATTACATAATGGCATGAAAGAAATGCTAAAAATTCACTTACAAGACTTGTAGCCCATGAATCCACAAGAATCACCACAACATTCTATTTTGCCTAGCCTTCCATGTGAGGCTTCTTCTCTCTTTGTGTCCCTCAAAATGCCTTCCAATTGCCATAAATCTTAAAGGTCACAATTTTGGACATTTGAACCAATAATCTTTGATGAATTTTATCTCCAAAATGAAAAATCCTTTTTACCTAATTCTTTTTCCCCGTGGTGCCTAATAGGAAAACTTAAATTTAGAAACTAAAATCACCATTTTTAGTGAAGAACTGAAGAAATTTTGGCTAGCTAAAGGAGGAGATGGGATTGGCAATAGTAAGAGTGAAAGAATTTTTTTTTTCATTTTTACATGAGTGGAATCCACATGGCATCTCACATTTGCCACTTGGCAAGAATATTTAGCTACTTGGCATGGCTGTAAGCCTATGTGACATGACAAGGGTTGTCTCAAAACCACCTAAAAATCTGGAAACCTTCTTCATTTTTTTGGCAAACTTTAGAAATTCATAGTAATTCACTCAAACCTTAGAAAATTATGCCGTTCATTTTAAAATTCATATTTTACCCTATCTACGTGCTCAAAAATTTTTATGGCCGAATTCTATTGATAAGATAGTTTTCAAACTACCTCAATTTATGCGCCAGCCTAAAAAATCATGAGATTTCATAAAATGATCTCCATTTTCAAAAATTCTTTCACCAATGGACTTAGAATGACTTTTAAGCATCAGAATGTGATACTATTGAGTTCGTTCGAGAGTACCTTGAGTCAATCTCAGCTCAAAAAATTGTTATTACATAGATGGGTAATTTATGGTTTGAAATGAATTATTGTTATGCTAAATTTTTAAATTTCAACTTTTTCATCAGTTTAAAGCCCCTCATAGTTTCATGACTAGTGCCACTACCTTAGTTTATGTCTAAGTGACCTGACAACCCAGGCACACTTCCTGAACCCTATGACACTATTCATAAAGCCTTAAAATAGGGGCGTTACAACAACCTAGAAGGATAGTTTGATTGGTTAACTAGGGGCATATTAAAAAGCTTCTAGGGCACTATGGTGCTTTCATTTTTTTGGGCTACGAGTCCACTTTTAGTCTGACCTAAAAGCCTGTATATTCTTAATCTTTGGATCCATGTTGGTAAATAGACTTTGAGTTCATGAATGGTCATAATGGCCGTAATGCTAGGTTTGTCCTTAAACTCATGCTATGCTCAGACTTGGACTCACGTTGTGTTTAACCTTTGGGTCTCAAGATATGTTTGATCTTTGGGTCTATGTTAATAGATGGACCTTCGGGTTTATAGAGGTCACATTAGCCATCCACCCTTGTTATCCATAGGATATGTGTTTTGTCATATGGGTAATAAAATAATGATCTTATTAGAAGTTCAATAATTGAATTTTTCATTGGTTATATAATAATTAAATTCATATGTGAAATGTGTTTTCTATGTTATTATGAAACTTATATTATTTTTAGCATGACTTTTAGCTTGTGTATGTGATGTGTAGCATTTTACATATTATGACTTATACATGCTGTTACAAGTAAGAAATTGATAATACATGTTAAAGAATTAGCTATATTTCATGATTTAATTCGATTTCACCACTAAGCTATTTACTTAGTGCATCATTTTTACTTGTGATGTGTATGTAAGAAGGACACTTGAGCCAAAGCCTTGGGATACCAAGACTATCGAGAAGAAGCTTTGCTTTTAGTATAGTTTTATTGTAAATGGTTGGTTATAAATTGTATAGATAGTAGAAGAAGCACTCTTAAGTTATAATGTTTAAGTAATGGGCTTAAACTATCTATACTATAATTTTAATTAAGTTTTTTTGGTTTTGTAACCCTATTTAAGTTCTTTCATATGTTTTAAACTTGTATGATATCTCTTCCTGAGGTTGATATTGTGTTTTGTGAGGATGTGTAATTTAGAGTGATCAAAAGGATCATGAAGATATGAATTGGTTGAGAAATGTTTTAGAAGTGTTTTCTTGATTGTAGGTTACTATTCAAATTTTAGGATAGTGCTTGGTACAGATGTTATGCTACCAAAATTTTGGTACAAGGATTCTCAAATTTGAATATGTAACTCAGTTTTTAAAAATTTTTATTTTGATGTTTTAATTATGAATGATAAGATGCTAGATAATATTGTATGAATTCAGATTAGATAGCATATTGTGTGCACACTTTTTAGTCGTGTTTAGCGATCAGTTGATGATCGGACTGGGTAAAGGGTGTTATAGTCCTAATTATTTTCACTCCTTTTAATCCCTAATTAACACCTTTAAAAATCACATAAGACCTCTCAGATTATGTCTTAAAAGTCTCAAAAATCCCATGCTCGAAAAACTCAAAAAACTAATAAATTCATTACTTTTTAACTTTGCTTAATTTTTAGAAAATAATTCTTGATGTTTAAAATTCCAATTCTAATGTCAATAGAGTATTTGGAATATTTAAGTATTAAGTTGTATTGATACAGTTCAACTAAAATAGGTCACTATTCATGTGACACTATCGTAAAATCTTAACTGTCATTTTTAACTATCTAAATGACTTTATTTAACTTCAAAATTTACCCAAAATTATATTATGATTAATACTTCCATTTGGTCACATTAGTGTGACCCAGGTCTTAAGAAATATTATTTACATCCCTAGAAGTACTATTCATAACATCGGGATTTTTGGGTGTTACAAGCCAACTCCAAATCATGAGTAGGGTAGTTTTTGTCACGAAGCTTTAATTGCCTTGATGCAAAAGCCACTACCTCACCTTTTTGGATAAGTGCACATCCCAAACCTTAATGAGATATATCACATAGTCCTTTCTTAACACTAATAGTGTAAGGATAGGAGCCTTAGTTAGCATAGCCTTCAGCTTCTCAAATCTTTCTTGGCATGGACCACCCAAACTAGGTATTCTTCTGTAATAATTTGGTTAGAGAAGAGGCTATAATGGAAAACCCCTTTACAAATTGTTTTTAATATCCTACCAAACCCAAGAAACTTTTAACTTCTATAGCATTCTTAGGTTGCTTCCACTCAACTATAGCCTTAATCTTTTTAGGATCCACTTTTACCCCACCAACTAAAATAACATGGCTTAGCAATGCCACTTCATCAAGCCAAAAATCACACTTGTTGAATTTGGCATACAACTACTTCTCTCTTAACTTATGCAACATTAGCCTCAAATGTGCATCATGCTCTTCTTTGTTCTTGGAATATACCAATATATGAGTCTTATAGGGGGTGACAGTTGTGAGTCTCTCTAAAAGGTGAAGAATGACAATAATTTTAAGCAGAAACTCATATGAAATTCAAGATTTTCAATATATAACTTCTTCGAATCACTTCAAATCAATCAAAAATCAAAACACACATATTATTAGGATATTTCCCTCATAAAAACACATCAAAACAAATAAAAAAACTAAGATTTGGATAAAAAATCCATAGATTAAAGCAAAACACCTTTTTCAGTCAATCTTGCAAAGACCCATCAATTAAAGGCACAAATCACTCAAAAATAACTAGAAAATTAAGGTTTGAATTTATTCGTATACCAAAAATCCTTAGAATCATAAAAAATCAATTTTTATGTCTCAACAATAACTTTTCCCTTGGCCTTATGCCTTAAAGATTCAACTCTTCCCTTTTAAATTCAGAAATCCAGCAACCAAACAACAAAACTAGCAAAACACTAATTAAAAAAGTAGATTAAAGATAAAGAGAATGCATAATTAGAACTCATAAATCACTTAATTTTAGAATTAAGGAAGGAGAATGAGAAAACTCTTGAAGATTCCCTTAGAAATAAGCAAAAATTAGAGAGAAAATAAAAAGAAGAGAAATATAATTTTCCTTAATAAATTTTTTGCCTAAATCTCAATTAATTCCCTTTTTATATGCCTTAAATGGATGGCTAAGATTTAATCTTAACCTCCATCCAATGGCCCATAATTTACTAAAGTAATAATTCTCAAAGAAGGCTATTTAAAATGCTAAAATGCACTTTTAATCCTCTAAATCATACACTTATTATCTTTTAACAATTAGCAAAATTTTAATTGTGCTATTATTAAAATAATTAACATAACTAAAACTTCCCACTATCTTAGAGCATTACGCCAGAGGAGCCCATAGATTAGGCCCCTTATAACCCTATGCACTTAGCCATATTATTAGGCTTATGTGCATACTTTTGTGAATATCCTAAGCCAATCCTTTGAAGGTTTATCAAGGCCCTAATTTTGATCAGCTTATGGTATGATTTTAGGCCCTTTTAACATTTAAAATGTCCATAAAATTAGACCTACCATTTAAGCTTGATAAGGACTAATTTCTAGAAACCTTAATTTTGGACCTTACACACTAATTAGGTTCTAAGACCTATTATTCATTCTTTCTTTTTAATTCATCTTTTAATGATATATTATATCATTAAAAACTTTAAAACTCTTTTTAATTTCCTTAAACTCCATTTTTTGTGACCTTATGGGTTTTCGAGGCACGTTGGTAGTGCATAGTGAATTAGAGTCTTAGTTAAATTGGGACTCTTGTGGTTTAATCCATTGAGCTCACAAGGTATCTAATATATCAATATTACCCAAGTTTCAAAAAGTTAAGTGGTTTGATTAACCCTTTTCTATTTGATTATCATGTAATTCATCTTTCACCATACTTTATCTCATTTAGGTTTGAGTATGGACTTATACAACTCAATGCTTAATTAAGTATGTCTAATTAACCCTTAAATATGTTAATTATAATATTTGTATCTTTATTACCAAAATGCCTTTATGAATCCCATTCATACTTGAATTTTACTTTGGATAAAGTTTCCCGAAAGAAAGTCATATTAGAAAAATGAGATAAACCCCTATTATTAAGCAAGGTGGTGAATCCTCCATTGATCACTTAACTACCTTCAAGTATCTCAAGCTACACCTAATCACTTAGCTATGTATACACCATGGTGATGTAAAAGCACTGGAGTCAAGCATAACTCTCGATATTTAATATAACCTTAGTGATCTCAAGTAAAAAGATAATTGCATAATGAATATAATGAGATTGTTTCACTGTCATAGATTATATGTCCATCTCATATTAGGCCACTACTGGACTTATTTCTCAAACAAACATCCACATGTTAACTTTAAGCATCACAAGCTCATAGCTTGTGAGAACTATTTTTTGACTAAGTCAAAGGGTATAACATGTGCTAGCCTATCCATATTAACAATATCCCATCTTGTTAATATTATGACTAAGGATATTTTTGGTAGTTCACATTTACATGTAATAAGAATCTCATATCATAAACTCTTCATGATTTTCTTTGCACTATGAAAAGAAACTAGGGACTTTATTACCAACATATCTCTCAGATGAGATGGTAGCACCTGAGCACAAGCTTGGATCATTGATTAGACTGTGGTTCCTTTACTTATGCAATGGCACCATTATCATCACAATACAAAGGTATTGTGTTAACCGTAGTCGGTAACACCCCCAATTCAATAATGAACTTCTTGTAAGGCTTTAAAATCTCAGTGTTATAAGCACTTCCTAGGATGTGAATAGTGTTTCCTGAGACTCTAGCCATAGTAATATTACTGAATGGAAGTATTAATCATAATATAATTTTAAGCAAAATTTGGAGTCAAAAAAGTTATTTAGATGGTTAAAAATAATGGTTAAGTTTTTACGGTAGTGTTTAGGAATAGTGACCTAGTGTAAGCTGAATAGTAAAAATATTTCATTTTTACTCAAATTGACTCGAAAATTGTATAACCTGATACTCAAATATTGCAAATAGTCTATTGGAATCAAAATTAGAATTTTTGGATATCAAAAAGTATTTTTACTAAATCGAGTAAAGTTAAAAAGTTATGTTTTTCTCAATTTTTCTCAATTTTTGAGCTCGAGTTTTTAGAGGCTTATAGAACTTGGATTATGTGATTTTTAGGGGTTTAAAGGGATGTTAATTAAGGGAAAAGGTAGGGATTTGGATTAAAAGGAGAAAAGAAGAGATGTTAATTCATATACCTTTTCTTTTTTTCTCTTTGAGCTAATGGCTCCTCCTTGGGAGAACTCCCCATTTTCTTCTTCTTTTTCATCATTGAATCCCCCTAAACACCATTCTAACCCTAAGTCCAACCCTCTATGAACTCTAGACCTTGATTATAGCAAGAATTTTAAGAAAAATCAAAGGATTTTCAAGGTTTTAGTGTTTTAAATAGTGTCACAATTTTGTTTAGGTAGGTTTTTTTAAGCTTTGACATTTTTCTAAAGTTCCTAGGATGATTAAAAGAGTGTTTCATAAGTCAGATTTGATTTTTTATGCACATATGACTTTTTATAGATTTTTCTATAATGAGCTTATTTTTAGTTGTAGAGCAAAGTGAGAGGAGCAAAGGAAAGGGCAAGGAGAAGGTGTAATCAAGCTTGTTGGTGTATTTTGAACTCTAAGTAAGTGTAAACAATGAAATTTAATGTGTATGTGTATGTGTATTTATGATAAAAAGTATGTAATTATGTCAAAAGGCATTTAATGAGCCTGAATTGCACATGATTATGGTGGTTACATTTTGATGCTTTTGGCATGGTCGAATGTATGGTAAAGGTGTCTTAAGGGTATTGGCTAAATGGCTTAATGTATACATATATGTGTGTGTTTTGTATTAGGCATGCACATGGAATTTTTTCTTATGGATGATGTTTTGTGACTATGAGTATTTTATGATGTGCATGAGATGATTACATATATTATGAAAGTGTATGGATAGCTCATGGATGAATGGTTTAATATGCTTAGGTGAGATAGATTAGGCCAAATGTGTTATCTTTATGTGTATTTGTAATGAATTAATAGAGTATCATTATAGAGATTTTGGCCAAATCTTTCAAGGGATGATATTATGTGATGGTAGTCATGGATACATGACCAAGAAGAGTATGATATTTACGAGATAATATCATAGCATAATTTATGCCTAAGGTTCTAAAGAATATAGATCCATGTTATATAACATGTGTATATGTGTTTAGCTAAGTATATGGATACAAGTGTAATTTTGTTTGTTAAATGCATATCATGAAACATGATGGGAATTTAAAGACTAATATCATTTCTCAAATGGTCATTGGTTCGCCAAGCCTTTTTTAAAATTTACTTTAGCTACTTAAAAAAGTAAAACCAGGAATAAATTTGGTGATTAGCCCAAACAAGCTAACAACCTAGATTGGATAGATTGATTGATCAACCAGGGGTTGAGCAGCTGCTAGGGTACTTCTTTACCAATGTCGTGACCTATGGGTCCTAAGTTAATTTTTATGACCTATGAGTCTTATGATGAAATTTTTGGGCTTTTATAGTATTGATGACCTTCGGGTCTGGATTGCTAGACTTTTTATAGTCCTTTTGACCTTTGAGTCTAGATTTTAGGTCTTTCGTGATCCTGATAGCCTCAATTGCCTGGGTGTCCCTATTATCCAGTATAGTAATGTGTTTTCTTAAGTATAGGCATAAACATGGTTAATGTTGAAGTTTACACTAAAAAGGTTGACAATTGATATTCAACATGGTCATTGGATGTTTTGCTTATGAAAATGTATATACTTTATAAAGGTTAAGGCATATGTATACATCTTGTTAATTTTTAAGATTACATTCTATGCATATATAACTGCATATTTCTTTTCCATTAATATATACATAAGAATGTGAATGTGTATGCACATAAATTTCCTTGATTACACCACTAAGAAAATTCACTTAACACATCATTTTATTTAAGGATGCATAGGTTAAAGAACCATATTAAAGTCAAAGCCTTGATATCTATTGCAGATCAAGTGAATAATACTTTTTGATACTTTATATATATATATATATATATATATATATTATGTAATGTTATTAAATAGTGGCACTTCTACGTAGCATGAGAGTGATTGGGCCTAATTTAGAATGTAAATGTTTTTAATAATCATTAAAGTAAGTTTAAACTATATTTTATGCTTGTATGATATCTCTTCTTATTGAATGTTGGTGTTACTATGATGATCAGTTATGGATGGTTAGGAGGACTAATTTGAGGTTAATATGTTATTTGTGACATATAAAAGTGTTTTCTTAAACCTGTAGGTTACTGTTCATTTTAGGATAGTTTTCCAATACAATCATTATGCTGCTGAATTTTCAACACGAGGTTTTCCAAAACCATTTTCAAAACTTATAAACAAAATTTTATTTTTGCACATTTTTAAAAAGTTTAACATATAATTAAATGATATCAAGAAGGGTTTTAAATTAAAATGGGTTTGAAAGAAAGTAAGTTCGAATGATGCTTTATGTGTTACTCCTTATTTAGGTCTATCAATCGGATCGGGTAAGGAGTGTCACATTTAGTGGTATTAGAGCTCTAATTTAGGCATTCCTTAGTATTTAAGTGTTAAATATATAAGTGCCATAAGTTATGGAAACATGCATCACATAATAGTATGATATTGAGGTTTATAATATGTTCTTTATCCTATAGATTAAAGATGAGTTTGCCTACACCACATAATAATAAAGAGGTCAAAAGTAATTCTTCGACAATAGTTGGTCAAGAGGCTGCTAGGGCCAAGACTATTTCTAGAAGTGATTATTGGCAAGCATCTTCAATGGTACAAGTACCACTAGTTTTTCTTTGGGAGATGTTAGATTTGTTAAGAAAAGCCAATACCGTAGCACCACTACCACTATCACCTCGAGTTTAGCAACCACTGCCCCTACCTTAAGCTCTCTAAAAGACATATCTTGAGAGGATAAAGAAAATGAGAGCTGAGGACTTTAAGGGTAAAGGAGTGAGAGATGCCAGTATGATAAAATATTGGTTGGATAGGACTATCTAGATTATGCAGTAACTAAAGTGTACTCTTAAAGAGAAGGTTATTTATGCAATCTCTCTTCTATAGAAGGAAGCCTTTGAGTGGTAGGATGCCTTTATTGAGCACAAAAATGAATCAGATGTGACATGGGACCTTTTTTAGAAGAGTTTCAAAAGAAATATATTATCAAGCACTACTTAAATTCCAGAAGGTAGGAGTTTGTGAATTTTAAGCAAGGTCAGAGGTTTATGCTAGAGTATGAGAAGGACTTCACTATGTTGAGTTGATATGCTAATGATATGGTAGAGATAGAAGCTGACAGGTGTAAGCAGTTTGAGAAGGGGCTTAACATGGAGATAAAAATACATATAGCTCCGATGAAGATTAGAGATTTTGCTACACTTGTAGTACCTTGTCATGTTACAGAGGAGGTGCATAAGGAGAGATATGAGTTCTATTAGAAGAAGAGATCTTATGGTCAAGGATCAGCTAGTGCAACTTCGCACATAGATAAAAAGTTTAAAAGAGGCCAATTTAGGGTATGACAGTAGATTGAAAGGCAAGGTTAATCATGGAAATAGGGACAATGGGCTTAAAGTATAGCAAAGTAGTAGTAGCCTTAAATTGCTAGAGCTCTAATATCTATAACTTAGAGTAATCAATTACCCAAGTGTTAGATATGCCATAGAAAACATAAAATGGAGTGTTGAAGATCCAGGCTAGAAGTCTATTTTAGGTGCAGTTTAATAGGTTATTTCATTAGAGATTGCCGAAGCAGCTTGATAATGGATAAGGATTTACACCTATTATTAACAAAAAGGATTGAGGAAAGAGGAGAATTAGTACTTAAGGAGCCAAGACTGAGAGCATATAGAGCCTAGAGTACCTATTAGGTAGTATGCCATTCGAGCTAAAGAAAAGGTAGATTTTCCTAAAGTGATAATAGGCACCTTTCTTTTTTTTTTTTCATTCTTCTACTTTAGCATTGATTGATCTAGGGTCTACACACTTTTACATATGCATTGCATAGGCATGAGACCAGGGGTTAGCATAAAAAATCCTTGATATAGAAGTAATGGTTAGTAACCCTATAGGTCAACATGTCATTTTGAATAAGGTTTAGAAAGAGTGTACCTTAATGGTGTAAGGATATGAGTTTTTGGTTGATGTAATTAAGCTACCTTTTAATGAGGTTGATTTGATCTTAGGCATGGATTAGTTGTCCAAGTATCAAATAGTTATGGATTATAGATAGAAACAGATATCTCTTAAGGCTGATGATGGGATAGATATCATGGTAATGGGTAACAAGATAGATTTTCTATCTAATGTCATATCAGCTATTACAACTAGGTGCATGCTGAGAAAGGATTATCAAGCATTCCTAGCTCATAAGCATGATACCAATAAGGGAGAGCTAGATGGAAGTCTTATACCAATGGTGTCAGAATATGCAGATGTCTTTCTTGAAGATTTTCTTGATTTATCACCAGAACTGGAACTCAAGTTTGGCATTAAAGTTTTATCTAGCACTGCACTGATATCTATAGCTTGGTATTGGATGGCTCCTGTAGAGTTAAAATAATTAAAGATCTAATTGAAAGAGTTGCTTGACAAGGGTTTC